>CM040129.1:166504147-166791595 GCA_022559845.1 Amorphophallus konjac | reverse complement strand
GTAATGGGGAATTCATCATTTTCCGCGGGCTCACTTGGCCGGGCTAATCGGGAAAAAACTTCGGTTTCTCGCCGAACCTGCTGGAGAGTCTCCCTGGCGGCTTCTGCAAGACGCAACCTTGTCATGGAGTTCCCCTGAGTATCGACAACCCCTCTCTGGATGGGGGCTTCAATGAAGTCCTGGACCTCTGAACATTGCCGAGTGGGGTGAGACACCCTTGCATGATACTTGCAATAGCGGGGGTGACTCTTGGCCGTCTCATTGTAATAAGACGGCGGGTCATGTGTCAGCACCCAGCCATCTTCCAGAAGCTTGTCAAAAATCTTCTCAGTGTCCTCCTTGGGGAAAGAACACTGATGAGAGGGTCGCCACCCTGGATACCAGAGTGTGGACTTGGGCGATTGGGAACTGGCTCCCTGGGAACTAACTCCCTCCTCCTGCGGTTCGGGGAACTGGAAAGCTGCCGAGGCATGTATGACGTTGACGGAGAAGTGAAGGCTCTCCCGTGCATGCGGCTTCGGTGGCTCGACCAGGAACTCACCCATGTTGACCTTCCCCCGCCTGATTAGGTCCTCGGCGAGGTCCTTGAACGGCTCACAGTTGTGGATAATATGGCCAACAACTTCATGATATGGGCAATAGCCCTGATGAAAAGCAGCACCTGGCGTCTGCTCCACGGGTGACGGGGTAATCAGTCCCGCCCGTTGGCATGCGAAGAAGACATTGGGAGTTTTCTCCCAAGGGAAGGAGTATAACTTCTCTGGGAGCTCGACTTGAAGTGGAGCCTCCACGTCTTCCGACGAGTCCTCCTCGTCCTCAGATGAATCCGAGGACTCTTCAGAAAGCCAACCCCTGAGCGGGGCCTGACCCGTGGGTGATACACCCGCCTCCCGTATATGGGCTGGAGCTAACCCCCTGGCAAATGGGCCAAAAGGGAAAGTGGATAACTGCTGATCAATGCTCTCTAGGAACTGCAGCAAGCGCCTTTGTTCCAGCTGCAATTGCCGGATTTCCCCTCGGATTTTCCGAATGGTCCTCCGCAGCACTGAACATTCTGGGAATGGAGGAGTGGTTCTGGGACCACCATTGGGCTGTCGACTTGAGGGCCCGGCTTCGGAGGCATTGGAGCTTGAAGCCATTGCCACCAAATGGACCACGTTAGCTGACCGGTTCGATCGGCTCCAAGGATGAGGCTGGGGTGGGTCGACTGCATGGCCCAGCATATTTACCAGGCCCTTTTGAATGAGCTCCTCTGCTATATTCTTGAAAACATAGCAATCCCCGACGGTGTGACCCAACTTTCGGTGATACACACAATAGGTTGGATCATCTGTCTTATCCACCTCCGCGGGCTTCCGCGGGTCCGGCAGAGTGACGAGCTGCTCCTTCATACATAGATCAAAGAGCATCTTAGTATGCTCCTTTCTGAAGGAATAAGGCGTCTTCATGTTCTCCGCTAAGAAAGACGCATTTGTCTTATCACCAGACTTGTTGCCTTTTCCTTTGGACTTTCCTTCCCTTTTATCTCCATTCATCGGGGAGAAGTCCACGGCATTCACCTCTTTACCGCTAGCCAGACGGTCTTTGGAGGGTTTGCATTTTGTAGAGGCTTGTGCAGGGTGATCAGCGAAGAACATCTCAATCTCCGCCACGACCGTGTTGAGCTGGTCGAAGCCTCTGATATTGGAGCCCAGAAGCTTTTCGCTGACTTCTGCCGAGAGACCCCTTCGGCAGATGGTGATCGCATCTTCAGGCGTTGGAGGGTTATCGCAGCGCATGCTGACGTCCCTCCATCGCTTGATGAAGTCTAATGCTGTTTCACCCTTCTTCTGTCGAAGGGAACAAAGCTCTGCTAGGGAGACTTTGCGTTCGACCATTTGGAAGCGGTCGACAAACTTCTTTTGCATATCAGCCCAATCAGATACCGAATTGGGCTTTAACCTTGAATACCACTGGAAGGCGGTGCCAGTCAATGACGTGGCGAAATACCGCAGCAAGTATGCCTCTTCCAGGGCTAATTCACCCATGGCCGTCATGTAATAGGCCAGATGTTCATGCGGAGAACCTTGCCCGTTGAACTTCTGGAGTTTCGGGGCTTTCGGACAATCAGGCGGAAGCTTCTTGAATTGATGATGGAGGGGATATGGCACGCTGTACAAATCAACGGTGGCCACACCCTCGCTATGTTGAGCGAACTTCGCTTCCACGATGCGCTCAATCATCTGCTTCTGCGCCATGAGGCTTTCTGCAGCAGGAGTAGCAGATGACCGCGCATTGGCTTCATGCGGCGGGACTTCAAAGTCCACCGCCAATGGGAGTCTTGCAGCGGTGACAGAGGCATTGGCTGCTGCTGGAATGGGAGAAGGCTGCTGATCCGCTCCAGCCGGTGCCGCCTGAGGCGGGGAAGGAACCTCCTTTTCGCGCAAAAGCGACTGTAAGAGGTTCTTAAGCTCTTGGTTTTCCCGTCGAAGCTCGTCCAATGTGGGGGCCCGTGGCTCTTCCCCCAGCTCGTCTTCGTGCCGGGAGTGACTGTCCCCATCAACACTGTGGACGTCTTCTTGGCGCTCTTCTTGCCGTGCCGGCTCAGGCTGAGATGTACCGGCGGTCGGCGTCTGCTGTGTCTGCGCTAGAATTCGAGAGACCGGCCTTGACCTTCTCAAATATTGGATGGGTTGGTCAAGCTCTCCCGAGGTGTTCTCGGGCTGTTTGTCGCCGGAGGTGGCGTAACAGGTGAACACTTTGACAGTGTCATCGGTCACCTGGACCACCCGCTTTTTCTTGGGCGGTTGTCGCTCCGGCTTGGGCGGCCTCCCAAGTATGTCGAAGACAGACACTCGGGATGTGGCTGCTTGAGGTGAGCAATCCTCCTCCGTGTGTGTAGAACTAGCCCACGGGGAGGTCGGTCGCACTTTCTTGCCGGCTCCTCGGCGCTTTTGTCCCCGTAGGGGTTGAGATGTAAATCTCGCAGACGTCGAGGCCTCAGTGCTTGGCGGACTCCGCATTCGCTGAAGCTCTGACATGCGGAAGGGCTCCTCCGCCCTCGTGCGCCTTATAATTCGAGCCTCCTCCTTGGTGACCCAAATTTTCTTCAATTGGAGGTGGCGCTCCTCCACTGGGTTGCCCCCTGTCTTAGACCGGGGAGCTCGTGGCTTGGGCCGTTGCAGAGGGCCCTGGATTGCCGCCGATACGGCAAACTTCTTCTTCTTCGCTCCTTTCTCCCGGACTTGCCGGAGGGGCTCGAAGCGGTTGGAGGTAGAAATAGTCGAGACGTGACGATCCCGTGGCAGGATCGGCTCGCCTCCATCGAGCCGGATGCGAATATCTCCGACAATTACAGTCTTGCCGGAGCGCGAGACAGCCGCTTCAGGCTTTGCACCCTTGCGGCTACGGCGTTGCCCCCGTTGAGCAGGGGCGGCAGTGGTGGCGCCCGCCATAGGCATGGCGTCACCCTGACGACGGCGGCGTTGCCCCCGTTGAGCAAGGGCAGCACCTCTGAGGGTGGCCGCATTGGAGTTGGCACCGTTGCGGCGGCGGCGTTGCCCACGTTGAGTTTGAGCGACGCCAGCAGTGATTTGATTGACCGAGAAGACTCGGCCAACAGTTGGGGCAGAAGGCCTAACACCTTCGGCCGTTGACGGAGCAGCCAATGGAGCTCGGCTGGTTGTTGGGATGAAGGGCTTGACACCCTTAACAGTTGGGGAGTTGACCGGCTGGACCCGGCCAGATGCCGCGGCAGAGGGTCTGACACCCTTGAGGACGGTCCCCTTGGTCGGGCGAGCCCAGCCGGTTGATGCAGTAGAGGGTCTGACACCCTCAGTGATTGATTCCTTGGCCGGGCGAACCCGACCAATCGACGAAGCCGAAGGCCTGACGCCCTCAGAGACGACCTTGTCGACCGGACTAACCCGGCCAATTGCTGGGGCCGAAGGCCTGACGCCTTCGACAGTTGTCTTGTTGACCGGGCGAACCCGATCAGCTGAAGCAGAAGGCCTGACGCCCTCAGAAGTCTTCTTGGCCGAATGAAACCGGCCAGTTGTTGGAGCAGAGGGTCTGACACCCTCAGCGACTGTCTTCTTGACCGGGCGGACCCGATCAGTTGATGGGGCCGAGGGCTTGACTCCCCCGACAGTTATTGCAGGCATGGCTGAACTGGCTTCAGCCACCGGAACCACGCCCAAGAAGAAGGGCGAGCCGACGACCGCTGGGAAGTCGCCGAAAACAAGTGGTGTTGCCAGGTAGCCGATCCTGGCATGGTGGGCAACGATCTTGGGGCCGTAGGTGACGGCTGCCATCGCTGCTGCTGGTGTTGGTGGTGGTGGTGGTGCGTAACACGAAAGGAGTGGCGTGCAGATGCACAAAGAGCTCTCAATTGAACAGAGAGATGTGCCCTCCTCTTCCCGTCCTGTAAGAGGAAGAGGGGCAATCAGAACCTTAAAGAAGGTTTAGAGACTTTCTTTGACAGAAAGAAGAAAGGCGGGAAAGGTCCCACCGGGCGTGCCAGTCTGTGAGACACGGAAAAAATCTAGAATCGACTCTTATCGTGGATAAAAGGTAGATTTTCGTTCTTTTTTGAAAAGAAACATCTCCCCCCCATCTGAGTAGAAGGGTGATTCCGTGGGTGCGAGTCGTATCAGACGATTTGGGTTCGAGTGCTGGACCTTTCCCCACTGACCGGAGTCAGTGTTGATTTACATCGGCCTAACGTCCGAACACCTTGGTTTAACTATCAAAGAAATCTCAAAAGTCTTTTACAAGGGTTCTGATGTGGAGGGCAGGCTCACTCGAGAGACTCTCCATGACCACTCATTTACCACCACCAAGTTAATAGAATTAGGACTAAGTCTGAGCAAAACCCTAAGATTTAGGAATAGAAACGCAAATATGCGGGAGCCATAGGCATTTTTGAAATAAAAGGGAGTTTTCTGGGCTCCGAGGATATTTTGGTAATTTTACCAACCCAGGGGTATTTTGGTAATTTTCCCAGGCCAGGGGTATTTATGAAATTTCTGGGCTGGAATGGAAGTAGGATCGGGTCCCTGACTCCCCAAGGCACTTAGGCTCTTTCTGGAGGGTTTCAAGGGCTCTGAGGCCATTTTTAGGTCACAGGGGTATTTTGGTAATTTTACCAGACCCTAGACCTAGGTTTGAGATGATACCCGAGTGCTGGACTAAGCTGACAACACTTCCGGACCGAAGGAATGACAAGGGGCTTCATGGAAGGCACATCTCTGTCAATTTGGCTGAAGGAGGGGTATATACACAATTTTGGAAAGCCAAGGGTTTTCATGCAATTTTTCCTCGAGGGTACACATGGAGCATGCTGAGTGCTTTTATAATTCCAATAAGTACATGAGTTGTCGGCGAGTTGTCGACTGTACAAAAGTCCGCATTAGAGCGGGAGATAGGGACGTAGTCCCAATTACAAAAGATTGCAGGGTATAACTGCAAATTACAGGACTTTGGTCTTTTACGATCCCGGGGAGGACGTTTTTGCAATTCCGCCATTGTAAGGATGGAACCACCTGACTTAGTCGTCCCGAGACGTAAAGACTTACAAAACATGGCCTGCTGAGAGGCATAATTACAAACATGGCCCGCTGAGGGGCGTAAATGTAAATATACCCCGTAGGGGCATAAATACAAGACCCGGGGACTTACCCCACACGGGCCGAAACAAACGAACAAACTCCAAATGCTCCGAGTGCGAGAAGTGCTTCGTACCTTCTAGATCTCTCCCTCCACTCGGACCTTAGGGTCTATTTATAGAAGGCGGGAGGACCCAGAGGGGTCAAATGAACGAATTTGCCCCGATTCTGTCAAGGTGGGGTGGCAAAAAGCCATTTTGACCCCTCTGGCCACCAAAAAGGGCCAAATGACCCCTCTGAGGGGGTTAAAAACCTTCTTCTTCTTTTTTTAAATTGTTTTTTTTTTTTGAAGGCCCGGACCCCAGAGGGGGGGCGGACCCGGGCGGGGTCGCACCACCACGGGACGGGAGCGCGACCCCGCCAAAGGGCGGACCCCAGCGGGGTCGCGTGACCCCGCTGGGGCCCCCCCGGCGGGGTCACGCGCGCCTCGAGGCGCGCGCGCGACCCCGCTGGGTCCCAGCGGGGCCGCGCGCTCCTCGGGGCGCTCACGTGACCCCGCTTGGGGGGGGGGGGGGGGGGTCGCGCGGCCCTTTTTCCTCCGCGGTTCGCCGCAAAGGGGTCGTTTGACCCCGGTGGACGCCTTTTGACCCCTCTCGACGCCGTTTCGCTCCGCTTTCGTCGTCCCGGGTCGGAGAAGAGCCGTGGTGGAGCTATATATCTCGGGGAGATCGCTCCTTCGCCGCGTGGCAGCATCGCATCCGCAGAGGGAGCATTGTTTGTTTGTCTGGTCGCTCGTCGCCGCGTAGGGAGGAAGCTTTGCGCCCGTCTGTGCCGTGTGATACACTTGCTCAGCTACTCGGACCGGTATGCATATGTTTCTTCCTTGTTAACCTTCTTGCCGCGACGTCGACCATGATAATATTGTCGGATCAATAGACCCTAAATCACGGAGATACTCCGTAGTTCGACGGTGTTGACGATACGCCATCCTTGTCGTCGAACGTTGCATAGCAACAATCTCTCAAAGTAACTTGAGATAATTTCGGGTGCAACAGCCACCATGGGTTGATTTAACCCGTACGGGGTAAATGGGATGAAAATGACCCCGGGAGGGTCTTAATTTTTTTGTTCCAAGAGAGAGAATAGGGCATCGGGGTTGATTGACCCCGGGCGGGGTCCAACTGCACCGGGGTCAAGTGACGCCGGGTGGGTTGGACCGCCCCGGGGTCAATTGGCCCCTGGCAGACCTATCCGAGGTCATTCGACCTCGGGCAGGTTCTGCCGGGTTCATTTGACCTCGGAGGGCCTGATGTAGGGCCCCCCGAACCCCCCTATGGTCTCACCCCGGATGGGTCTTCACCCTGGACGGGTTCTTTTCACCCCGGATGGGTCTTCAGCCGGGACGGGTTCTTCTCATCCCGGACAGCAAGTTTCACCCCGGATGGGTGTTGGCGGGGGAGTGTTTTTGTAGGCAAAAATTTACTTCCAACACACCTCCAATGCGAAATAGGAGAAGTAGTAGCGTCGGTGCCGGTTCATACTCTTTGGCGCCGTTTCACCCACCTGTACCCCTATATAAGGGGTTGTTCTGTAAGAAAAAAAAAAGAGAGGACCAGTTGCAAGGCTTCTTGAGCAGGAAGGGAAGGCACTTCTCTTTTCAAGCGAGCGGGCCAGGAGAGCATTTTGCAGTAGCAAAAGGGGAGAAGAACAGGGAGAGAGGGAGAGCGTCCTCTTGTAAGTGAGGGAGTGATCATTGTTCTTTTTTTCCCTATCCTGAAGGGTGGGTTCCTCTATGTACTAGTGCCTCGAAATGCTATATACAATTGAGATTTATTGAGTATTTGTGTCTCCCTCACCTCTGCCTATTTCCACTCTCTCCCCATCCCCGTATCTATTTTCTGGAATCCTTTTTATTTATTGCGCATTCAAGATCGCAAATGACTGTTTTTATCCAGTACCTAGGACGAGTTGTTCCTCCTGGATGGGGGCCTGATTGTGTTAAGCAAGGGAGGTCCCTCTCACATAAACCCCCACTCAGGATTTGTCCCAGGCCATGGACATGATCCTCAGTGGCCGGCAATGTGAAAGGTATTCGTGAGTTCACCTTTTGGTCATGCTAGTGCCGTTCCTTTCTTCCATTTTTGTTTAAGCTCTCGTCCGAGGAAACATAGCCCAGTGAGGGTCAAACGCTAGCACATCAACAAAGCTGGTCTGCGGACCTATATTTCCTCTCGCTTTCCCCTTTTGATGCCACTGAGCTCCAGTCTCTTGTCCTGACGCTGCCCAAAGCGAAGCTCGTGCTCTGAGATGCCAACTCCATGGCCATATGCAGAGCCTACGGCCGCCTGAGATTCAACCAAATCAAGGCTCCCGACCGGCTAGACCCTTCCGAGCAGAATCTTCCCACTAACTCTCTATTTCGGCACCCCTGCTGCCACTTCATTTTTTCCCCTTATATTAGGTGACCCGGTACCCCTGCCTTCCCATTTTCCACTTCTGCAAGGTGATTCGGCGCCTTCTTCACAGCATTTTCCATCTCTTTTATCACTGTTCCCCCCTTCACTATCGCCCTTGATAGGTGATCCAACACCCCTTGCATTGTTCTCCCAAGCTTTCTCTTCTTCCAGGCGGTGAACCGGCATGATAACCGCGCCATGTTCCCTCTCTCTAATGAGTGTTATGACGCCTCATTGTCACTTCTCTCAATGGGAAATCTGGCGCCCTTCGTCGCAGGGTGATCCAGCATCCCCTGGTTGCTTCCACACTGGGCGATCCGGCGCCCATTAGTGCCTCCATCGCATGGTGATCCGGCGCCCTTTACTACCCCCCTTTAACCAGTGGTCCGACACCTCATTGCCGCCCAGCATTATTGAGTGTTACGGCACCCCCTGACCGAATGAGCTTTCATGTCTTCAACACCAGTGTTAATGGGTTTCGGCGTGCCTCAAGCGTTAAACTATTTGCCTGTTTGAGGTCCAAGCATCGAGTTCCCAGCTTTGTCATCAAGCAAACAAAACCACTGCGTTTAAGGGAGCATGCCCTTGGCTCAGCTCAGAATGTCCGAGCGATCCCAGTCCCTTAGCAAGCTAGCCCTCGGGGATATGGCGCCGCGGACCGCTATGAATGTTGCCGCTCCGTGAGCATTTGATTAATTAAGGGACCGTCACATATTTCTGTGGATGAGTATCCGCTACATCCCCCCGACATGCTTCGAGACAGGGGGAGATGCTGTCGAAATTTTGTTAAAACTCTGGGCTTAATAATCTCCATAAGAGTTGATTAGATAACGACACGAGTCACAACAAAAAGAAAGAACGTGATCAGATCAAAACAAAAAAAAATAAAATCAAAACAACAACAAAAATAATATAACAAAATCAAAGCAAAAAAATAATAAATAAATAAAATCAGATCAAAAAAAGAAAAGGTAACAAACTCAAAACATCAAAAATATATAATAAAATCAAAACAATAAAATAATAATAATAGTAGTAGTAATAATATAAAATAAATATGATAAAATCCAAACAACAAAATGCAATAAGATCAAAATAACCAAGAATAAATATATATATATAATATATAATAATAAAAGAATAATAACAACGATCATAATGAAATAGTTATGAGTGACGCAAGATTTCTTCCTCGCCGAATCAACAAGGCCTCGTCATGAACAATTTTCATTCCTCGTCACAAAAAATAACAAAAAAATGTTCTGCATTTCCATGCATGCATTATTAGAAATTTCAGGTTATAGGGCTCTTTTTCCTGACGAGTAATCAAGGGTTTCTCTCTTCGGGGAGATGTAATTAACGTTGTGACTTTTATGGTACGACGGATCTCGGGTCCCAACCCAACATCCACTATCGGCTGGTTGGTCAGACGGCGCACACACATGTGCGACTCTGAGCCCTTCGGTCTCTCGAGTCATAATAATTTGTCACCTAGTGGTTGGCACGCCTGTGTACATAAAAATTAAAATAAATAAATAATAAATGTCCAATAGGAGGGCAGTCCCTAACCCCATCCCCACTTGGTCCGCCAGCAACTGTGGCTGGTAGAGCGTCTCCATTGAGTGGATGGGTGAGCGGTTGGCACCTGGAGTGACCATCAAGCATCGTTCGCAACTGTCGGTGCACATAAGGCGAGCTCAGAGGTTGCAGGAGAGGGTCCGCCTATGGCATGGCAGTCACCGGCAACGGCTAGCCCACCGAGCAGCCATCACCCGCCTCCAGCAGTGGGGGGTGAACAGTAGGGGGTTCGAGCGGACGGGACGACACGTATCGGCTCAACAAGACCGATACGTCCACTCAAGATGGATCTAGGTAAGTTTCGGGTTAGGGGTAACAGTTTTGGCCTGATACCCTTACCAGTCAGGCATCCGAGGTTTCCCGAAGCGGGACCGCTCTTGACCCCATCAAGGTTTGGGCCCTCTGGCCCACGAAAATTGGCGGGTGATTTGAATTTTGAACAAGGGGCCACAATGTTGCCACGTACCCCCTATACCCTATCATCTTCCTCCTCCCACCCCTGGAGCTGTTGCCCTAGCACATCCCGCTGCCACAGGAGGTTGCCCGGCTTGATGAGGACCCGGCCTAGATGACGAGCCACACCTTGGCAGGACTGCATGCCCGGACAGTCACCTCTATGGCTGTAACAGATCATTCCAAGGGGAGGTGCAGGCTTCCCGCCTCCACCGATGCAAAGGTTCTAACCAAGAGGGAAGCCCTCCTCATCACAGAGGATGAGAGGTATCCCTTGCAGGGTGACACGAAGGCGGACCCCCCTTTGGTTGGGTAGGTCCCCCTTGCCAAAGACCACCTCTGTATGTGGAACATAGCACCTTCAGCCACAAGGAAACCGACTTCCGCCCCCTCTACTACAGCGTCTACAGTCCGGCCAACCGCAGGGAAACCAGTCTTGCTCACCTGACGGACCTCCCACTGACCTCTACCAGATCCACGTGTATCCAAGAGGGCCTTTACCAACTCCAAATACACCCCTCCCTCGACTGGGGAGACCTAAAGACACTGTCGGAGCTACTCTTCCCGACTGATGATGGAGTCTTGTGGAATAAGTCCTATCTCCAAGCAGTCTCACTTACCCCCCCTCGACAGGTTTAGACATAATCCTCTCCCGGACCACCTCCGCATATGGCCGTTTGTGCTGGAAGGCTCCGACACACCTTGTAGCCTCCAGACCCATCTACCAGTTGTCGTCCAATAGAAACGTTGAATGTGACTTCTACCTGGATCTGAAGCATATGGGAGCAGGCCTCTGGGAACCCCGGAAGCTCCCTCGGCCAACAAGCTCTCTAGACCTCCCGAGACTTCCCCTGCCCCCATCCATATCCCCAGCAGTTCCCCTGCTCGAAGCAGCGCTGGGGAAGGTCAAGCGATGGCTGCCGCCTCCAAGAGGCACACAGTTTGCCCCCCAAAGCGAACTCCGGCGAGTGCCTCATCGCAACCCCAGTGGACACTGATTGGGGTAGGGCTTGCACCACGTGTCATAGGATAAATATAAAGTTGCAGAAAGTACAACTCCATGAGAAATACATGCCAAGGGGGCATCATAGAATGTATTCCGAAGACACAACACTCAAAAAAAGGCTTCCTAAGCATCAGAGAATGTATTCCCAAGACACAACACTCAAAAAAAGGCTTACTAAATCAGAAGGATAGGTTGACAAATCAACCAAGCATCCCCAAAAGTAATGACCATATGAGATGAGATACCACAATGGGCAGCTCCCAACAAAGCTCACAATCCATCTCCATGGTCTCCTCAAGTTCTTGCCAACATATACCCACCAGACAAGCATTGTAGGCCACTATATCCTCCGTCCCTCCTTTGGAGTTGGACAAGTTATCATCATCATCATCATCATTATTATTATTGTTGTTGTTATTTATCTCTCTTCTCATTGCTAGGTGGAGGAAAAGAGGCAAGGTGAGCATGCCAATGGCTGGTAGCATTGGTGACAATTTGGTACTAAGTCTCCAGCAAGATCGCAGATGCCTAGAAGTGTTAGGCCTATGCCAAAGTTGTGGAAACAGGATCACAAGGAACAACTCAATCAATCAGGGTAGGAGGTCATTCAGTCATACATAGAAGTCTGAGAATGAAGCAGTATGAGGGTTTCAGATCCAAAAGGCTTGAAAATGAGAATCTACTAGTAAGGTCTGGAAAAACCCAAGTTACGTAAAGTTAGGCTTTTGGTCGGAATGGAGGATGCCTAAAGGCTACACATTGATCAGTAGTATTGTTTCTGGCAAAGTAAACTAGTGCTGCAAGGAGACAGAGTCCGGTAAGAACATATACTAAATCTTCAGATAGGTTTACGAGAAGATGTTTGAAGTGCCCAGGAGAACCTGGACAATAAGCACAGCAGATTGTTGCAGAAAGCACCGTCTTCAAGGTTAACTGTTATATTTATTGTGCACCTGTACAGTTGTAACCAACATCTGAAAAAACAAAAAGCCATTCTCCTCTAGGCACACATGCACTGGGAAGAAAAGCAGCTTACCTACTATGAGATCAGCTAATAAACTGAGGCTGCATGTATGAGATATGCGTGTGTGTGTGTGTGTGTGTGTATGTATACATGTGTACGCATATATATGTGTAGAAATATCTCAAAAGAAGGGGGGCTGCAGGTTACTACCATAGAGCCAATCACAGCATCTGTGGCAAGTGTTGCCTTCAAAACATCACTCTGCAATGACAAAGCAGAAAATGGGATTCTGAGTTTCCATTTGTAGTTGTTTACTGAATAATGACTATATATGTAATTGATTTACACAATCAGTTTCAAATGCTATATATATATATATATATATAAACAAAATTGTGTAATGAATATTTGACTGACAAACAAGTGGTTCAACCACTCAAATATAAATGAGAAAATATGTATTGGTCTCATGTTGAACTTGAAACAAGTATGTGCTGTGCCTTAAGACATGTTTGGTTCTAATATCACTTCAAGTTGGGGAAACTGGACATAGTATCCCGTGTAATGTGCAGACCACTCTAAAGAAATGGCACCTAACTGATATGTGATTGAAGCATGATAAAAGGACGAGACTGGAAGATTGAGAGACTAATTTAATAAAGTACTTTAACTACCTCAAACCAGTTATTCAAAATCTTCGATGCAGGAGAAACCAAAAGGTCCATAAAATCCCTGTAAGGCAGGCACATAAGAACATTAAGCTCTCAAACGGTACATCCAGAATAAAATCATATCAACTAAATAATATCACCAATAAATCACATTTAACTAGTTCCCTCAAGAATCGTCCAAAAATAAATAAATAAATAAAACCTACAATGAATCCTTCTGCCCTAACTGAAGGATCTTCCTGAGGCAGCGTGACCAGAAAATAAACTTGTCCAACTTCTCCTTCATTGGAGTTGTAAATGGCAGTTCCTTGTGGCTAACTTCAGGGGTAGGAGTATCCAGGAGAGTATCCATGAACTCAGCAAATTTCTGCAACTGCTCCTCATATCTAAACAATAGGAGAACCAAAATATCACAAATAAGGGATCTTTAAAAACTTGTACAGAGCTATAAGACTCAACTCATTAGAACAGTTTAAAGCTTAAGCAACCAAGTGGATCATAACATGCACTAGGTACAAAAAATGACATGTACCATGTCCGATGCCTAAGAATGTAAACACCTGATTACCTAGGATACGCCGACGCATCCTTTTTGGAGAACTTGGAGATCTCGGAGTGGTTTAAGTCCGCGTCAGGGCCGAGGAGGAGATAGCGGCCATCGAGGCAGGGGGTGAAGGAGGAGGGGTTCCTCTTCAGGAGCCTCAGGCCATGTCTCCCCAGCTCGAGCTCCCTTTTAAACCAAGCCAACGACTGCGTCACCAGAGACGAACACTCGGCAGAAGAAGACGGGGGGGGGGGGGGGGGGGGGTCGGCCGGGCCAGTGGGAAGTGGTTTACCGGGTGAGAGCAGGGCGCAGGAGGCTCAGGAGATAGCTGCCGCGGGAGAAGCGGAAACCCGGCACTATCTCCTCCGTCACCGCCGCGCCACCCACTACGTGGCGCCTCTCCAGGACGGCGACGGCGAGCCCCGCCCGGGCGAGGTAGGCGGCCGACGTCAGCCCGTTGTGGCCGCCGCCGATGACCAGCGCGTCCCATTTTTGCTTCGGGAGGGAGGCGGAGGACGACAACCCTCTGGCCACCACCCTTCCCGCCGGCCACATTGCTCCGGCGCTACCACCTCCGTCGGAGAAGGGTGTGCCGCTATTGCTGTCACTGTCAGCAACAGGCCACGCATAAATAATAGTGTTTTTTTGACGAAAATCAACGTGAATTTGTAAAAAAATAACTCCTAAAAATACATTGGCATTCGTATCACTACGTAAACTCTAATGGTACAAAAATGTCATCATAGTTAACTTCCGTCGACGAAAAGACGAATATTTCATATAGATTATGATATTCCCATCAGTTAGATGTAAAATGACAAGAATACTCTTAGGGCCTCTTTGATAGGAGAATACGGAGGGTTACCCCACCGTAATCTCTCCTATTCGATTTGGTAGAGCATTTTAGGTATTCTCCTCTATTCTCCCTAACCTTCTCGGTCTCCGCATTAACTCCGGTTAACATATTCTACCGAGCCGGTGGAATAACCCGTGTGCTGCAAGGTAACGTATTGCTTCGTCCTCCTCCTCCGAACCCTACCTCTGCGTCTCCCATGTCGCCCTCCTCCGCGTGCGACACATACGACCATCATTCAGCCTGCAACGCCTACTCCGCCGTCGGCTGCCTCTTCCCTGCTCGACGCCTTTGCCTTCGCTGCCCCGATCTGGCCGTGTTGCCCTCCCCGCCATGCTAGTCGTCTGTTGCAGGCTCCGCCCCCACGCTCTGTTGCTTCCACGAGGAGGCAGTCAATGACCGCCATTACTACTCAAGCACCGCCTCGGTTCAAAAACCATCTGCAATCTTGCATCCAATCACCTCTGCAATCTTCTGAAATCGCCCGGATCGTGTGGCTGGGGTTGGCGTCCTTCCACTTTTTCTGCTCCCCGTACCCACCTTTTGCGGAGAGGGTTTGAATCGACCTCTGTATCACCGACGCTTGTGAGCCTACAGTGTTCTTCGGTGCTGCCCTATTTTAACTCCTCGGCTTCTTCGCAATGCCATCCCCAGCATCCTTGCCAGACGCGGTGGCTTCTCCAGCGTCAAAGGACTGTGTCTTTTCTGCCTCTTCCTCGGCCTCTTGCCGCCACTGGTTCCTTCTTCTGCGAATCTTTTTTACTCATTCTGCATTGCTTTGTCTCTTCTTGTTGTGCTTTTTACAATACGTTCACTATGTTCTGGAGGACATGGTATGTAGTTTCATATGCCATTCTTCTTGCTGTGATTCACCTCTGCATATGATGTTCCATTGTACCACGCTCTAGTACGCATACTCCTCTGCGCTGATTCACATGTGCATCTGATTTTGAAAAGCTGCAAGTAAGATCTCGGTATGATCTCCGATAATCGTTGATAATCTGCCATGTAATATCATATGCCTTCCTTCTTGCTGTGCTTTCCCTCTCCTATTGAAGATGGTTCCACTTTATCATGGTCTGGTTCGAATACTACCTTGCGTTGGTTCACCTATGTAACTGATTTTCAATAACCCGCAACTAGAACCTCGATATGATCCCTCAAATCAGTGTGGATAATGGCCTTCAAGTCCTGGTTAGTCCTTTTGTTGATTTACTCAAGTTGGTCGTGGAACTACCGTGTGATTTTTTGTGTCCTCAGTTTCCGCTCCTACCACCTTCTCTTCCTTTCTTTGAATTTATGCGCCTTTTCCCAGAGGTCAACTCCAGTATGGCTTATCCATGCATTCATAATAGTGCTTTATGGTTTTGGGTGAGGAGTACCGGTAGTATTTTCCATGGAATGGCATTAGGCAAATATCAATTTAGCTTGAATAGGGCATTTGTGTTGAAGGCTATACACTCTGACTTGAAATACATTCACTGCTTTATAATTGGAACTCCCATATCTAGGGCATTCTTGTATTCTTTATACAACATTCTATTCGAACAGCTTTACCAATCTAGGACCTTAAAAATATCAGCGTGCTTCTTAAGTGCAGCTTTTATATTACCTTATTCATGCCAAATTCATATGTTTGCCCCTGTGCTGGGAAAAGGCTTACTTCACAGATGTTTGATATCTTATAATCACTATGATGTAGTACATTCTGGTAACACAATGACAAGATTAGAGAGTGCAGATATAAGGTTGTTTGGATATGCCCAACATGGTTCAGATCATGCTCCATTGAGAAGGATAACTCCCAGTTAAGTTTATTGGACTAGATGAAAAAGATAAAAGTGATTAGAATGATATGTGGGAGGGGTAAATTTGGTCTATGATGTCACATGTGCTAGAAATGTGGATTGTGAAAGATTAAACTCATGATAGTAGATCCAGAATTTTCAGAGAAAATGTCTTCACTGATGTCGCATGTATTGTACTTTGTTTTGACATCTTTATTTTTTTATTTATGTTCCTTCATTGTTTCTTAGTTTTGTGCTTATCATTAGTTTGCATTAGTTCATGTGATATCCTTGGATATTGGCATGTTCGTTTGTTTTTAAACCTATTGAGCCTTTGTATCTACTGGCCAATCAACTGCTGTTGACGATTAGGGTTTTTCATACTAATTAAGGTGAGCCCTATACTTGTTTACTGCTTACAAATAATGTTGTAGTTTGTAGTTTGTTGTCAAATTAAGTTGTAGTTTGCTTACAAAAAACGTGAGGGTCACATTAGGTTGGTGACTGTTTCTGTTGTTGTCAAATCTTTCTGATATTTCATCCGAGCAGACCCAGGTTAACAGAATACATTTTCTAATGTGCTTGATTGGTGTCTTGCATTTCTTTTGTATTTTAGTGGCAAAGATTTTTTTCTTTTTGTTTATGTGCAGTTGCTTTTATTATTATATTGACTGCATTGGGTGTCAGATTCAACATTTTTTACTCTATGCAATCATATTTACACTCCTGAATCACAATCTGAAATTCTTTGTGTGCTAGTCATTAAAATTGTCTTTTTCTAGATGACAATTCAACAATACTTAAGTAGTGCAAAGTCCTTTATTTATTGTTTTCCAAAGTGAGTATTTTACAGATTCTTTAATGCATAAAATAGATAGGTTATATGAGTATAAGGCAAAATTAGATCAAAAGCCTCTCTGCGTACCAAAACCTTATATCACAAGCCCTCAAATTACCCCTATGACTCGATCTGATGGCCTCCTACTTGTGTTGAAGGTCTTGTTGTATCTTTCTCCTTGCAAGCTGTGTGATCTACCATATCTGTATCTTTAACTTTGTGGGGAAGTAGGATTGCCGCATGGGGTTTATAGCATTAAACTCATATAGGCAGATAGTTTATAGCTATTTTCTGATTATAGCTATTTTCTGATTTTATAAGATATGTGCATGTTTATTTGAGGGTCAGATAAGTACGTCTGTGTGGACGCACTAAAATTCGCTCGTCGGCGTTATGTTCGTCTGTTCGGGTGCGGTTGATTCGTCTATTAAGTGTGTGGGCGTGCCAGTCACGAAGTGACAATTTATTCGGGCTCCGAAGAGCCCATGGTGCGCTCGATCTGACTCGGTCAGACGATTGTGTGGTTCGTGTCGGGACCAAAATCCGCCGCGCCATGAAGGTCGCGGCGTCATTTACATCCCCCATACGAGGGAACACCCTTGATTAATCGTCGGGATCCAGGGCCTCATGGCCAGGGAAATTAATTGCATGAAAGGTCTATTAGGAAGCATTGAAATCCCCGTATGAGGGTGAGAAGAAAATATTCGCGGTCATGTCGGTCGTGTACTGACCATTTAATGTTCGGACGAATGTCCGGCTCGAGAAAAGCTCGATCGTCACGGGAAAACCGGAGCATATGTATGCCAGGATATGGCAATTTTATTATCAGAAGAACGGAAAACGTTCGGCTAAGCCTCGGTCAAAAACCAGTAAATCTGTTGGCCCGGTGCAAGAGCAAGCTGCGACCATACTGCGGTGGGCCCCCCGCGGTCTAAACAAGACTTGCATGATCATCTTTAATATTTCCGGTGTCAAAGGGCAATGGGGAGTGTCCCTTGAATCGGCTGGAAAGCCCTATATCTAGGGGAGCAAACATTCGAAATGCGTCGGTCATTCAAGGGACCATTCGGCATTCGGACGGGTGTCCGGCTTGAAAATATCGCAATCGTCGCGGGAAGACCCGGAACGTATGTATGCCGGGATACGGCAAATATATTATTCCGAGACACTGAAAACATTCGGTTAAATCTCGGTTAGCATAGCAGGAAACCAATGAATTTATTGGCCCGGTGTAAGATCGGGTCAGGACCATACCGGGGGCGCCTCCCGCGATCCAAACGGGGCTTGTGTGGGCATCATTAATGTTTTCGGTGCCGGAGGGCAACGGGGAAGAGTCCCGGGACTAGATTCCAAAACCAAAAACGTGTTCGGAGGGAGCGGGCTATAGGCCGAGGATATGGGTCAGACAATGACCATAATAGGGACGGACCCGAGGTCCAAGCATAGCCCACGAAGGCCTTATTGATATTCCCATGTGTAGGGTCTAGGGATGACGAGAGCCATCTCGTTCTATTCCAATTTCTATCGGTCACTTGCGGACCACTTGATATTCGGACAAGGGTCCATATTGAAGGTACGGCGTAGATAGAAATAACCCCGTGCAAATGTATGCCGAGTTTACGAAAATTTCAATGAAAGGGCGGGAACGAATCTCGATAGAATGAATCCAATTTGACGAGCTATCGGCTCAGAGCAATGCCGGGTCACGACCACGTCGGGGTGGGAGCCGTCGGCCATGTTGGTCGCTCACGGGTCTTTTCATGTTCGGACACGGGTCCGTAATAGAAGCGCGGCGGAAATCGAGGTGAACCCGTTCAAATGTCTGTCGAACGTGCGGCAATTTTAGTAGCGGCTCGGAAGGGACCCGGCCTGAGAAACGAGACCGGTTTAATAGGAATGTCGGCCCAAGGCGAGGTCGGGTCATGGCCATTTCGGGATAATTCCCAAGACTCAGGCCCAACCTAGAAGGGCGGCATTGTTGTTCCTTCAGCACCGGGTCACGGGAGAGACGGGGGGCTGCGATATAGATTTTACCATTTTTTTTATCTGGGTTTCAAATTATGTATATACATATTTATTTTTATTGCTTATTTCCCTTTTATATATTTGTTCTGAATGATTTCTCCATTTTGTTTATTATTATTATTATATTTTCCTTTTTACTATTATTGTCACTATTTCATTTTTTTGTTTATTTCATATATATATATATATTCAAGTTTATTTATTTATCATGGTTTTTATTAATTTATTATCATAATTATCATTATCATTATATTTTTTTTTGGAGAGAGAGTGAGCCAATGAAGGGCTAAAAAGGGGCTGAAGGGGCGTGCCGGCGAAGGTCTGGCCGAGCTGGGCGTGCCGGCGAAGAGCGCGAGCGGGCGCATCAGCGAAGGGCGCGAGCGGGCGCGCCGGGTAAGGAACATGGAGCGTGCCGGCGAAGGGCTTGGCCAAGTGTGCCGGCGAAGGGCGGCTGGAGGGCGTATCGGAGAAGGAGCCAGAGGCGTGCCGGCGAAGGGCCTGGCCGAGTGTGCCGGCGAAGGGTGTGCCGGCCAAGGATGGCTAGAGGGTGTACCGGCGAAGGGCATGGGGAGCCCACTCCTCTTCCATTCTTATGTCTTTTCCCTTTTTCTTTTCTCTCTTGATTTTATTAAGTTTGCGTGGGTTTCTTCTCTCTTTCTCTTGATTATCTTTCATTATTTCTCTCCTGAGGACGGATGTTCAAGTTGCTTAGTTGTTGTTCGATTCGGCTCTCTTTGAGTTGATTACGGTTCCCTTGCCTCGGTTAAAGCATTTTACCATTGTTCTTTTTGTTTGTTTGTTGCTTTCTTTTAGTCTCTTTTAACGTGTGGTTCTTCCATTTGTTTGTTTCTTCCTTTTATCTTTTTAATATGTTATCGTTTCTAATAAAAATCCGGCAGCACCTCCCCTTGACCCGAGCGTAAGGGAGATACAGGGAACGCGTCCACATGGAGTGGCGGAACCCGACAACTGGAGGTGGGCGCCCGAGAGCGGCAACACCTTTAATAAAACTTCGGAAAACTCGGAGGCAACGGTGAGTGGAAGACTATTCTAGGACTGGCTAAGGGGGGATGCACCGGGCAAGAAGGAGGGGCAAGTGTGCCGGGCCAGGGAGGCTAAAGGTATGGCGGTGAAGGCCACGAAGGAAGGCCCAAAGGGGAGTACCGGCGAGGGCTATCATAGGCGTGCCGGGGGAAGGCAGCCAAGGCCGTGCTGGCGAAGGGTGTTGAAGAGTGCACCGGCGAAGGCCCGATGGGGGTGTGCCGGCGAAGGGTTCAAAGGGGGCGTATCGCTGAAGGCTGGGGTGTGCCGCTGAAGGCACAACTGGGCGTGCCTTTGGAGGCACAATCAGGGTGTGCCGTTGAAGGCACGACTGGGTGTGCCGTTGGAGGCACAATTGGGTGTGCCGTTGGAGGCACAATCAGGGTGTGCCGTTGGAGGCACGACTGGGGTGAACGAAAGCGAAAAGGCTCGGCAAGAAGTAAACCCTAAAGAAGGGAAAAAAGAAAGGGGCGTGAAACACCGAAGGATGTAAACACGGAAGACACACATTGGAGAGACGTCCGAGAAGACGTTTGCAAGCCTTCTACTTTTATCCTCACAAGAGGAGTGCCCCGAGGGGGCTAATACATTGCAACGACAGCAAAACAAGAAATGAAAGGAAAGAAAGAGGAAAAAGGAAATACAGTGGGGGGGGGGGGACGGAGCGTGGACTCCTCCCCTCCCAGACCTCACTCCCTCTCTCCACCCA
The DNA here is from genome assembly GCA_022559845.1 of Amorphophallus konjac. Lineage (NCBI taxonomy): Eukaryota > Viridiplantae > Streptophyta > Magnoliopsida > Alismatales > Araceae > Amorphophallus > Amorphophallus konjac. Next base: position 166,771,085 of record CM040129.1, on the reverse strand, counting down.
CTCTTCTTATCTTCTTCGCTTCTATCTTCTTCTCTTTCTCTTCACGCGGACGGCGGCGGACGGAGCAGCAGGGAGGGGGGGGACGCCAGAGCCTCCCCTCCTCCTCTTTCTTCTCTTCTTCTCTTCTCTTCTTCTTTCTCCTCGCTCAGGCGGTGGTGATCGAGGCGGCAGGCTCCTCTTCTTCTCTTCTTCTTCTTCTCTTTTTGCACAGACGGCGGCGGTGGGCGGGGCGGCGGGGCCTCTCCCCTCTCTTCCCTCTCCTTCTTTTCTCTTTCTTCTTCTCTTCTTCTCTTTCTCTTCTTCTCTTCTGCGTCTGCCTCCCCCGTGTCTGTCGAAGGAGAGGGATTTTTATATCCTCCACGGCAGAAGCGTCCGAAGGCGGGAAGTGTCCGACGGGCATTTAATGGGAGTTGACTCCCTTGTCCTGAGTGGCAGGAGGAGTAGGCAGCGTGGTCCTCTCCCGGGGCGACACCTCAGCAAGTCCACTGCGCGCCAAGAATCCCTAGGGCATGGGCGTAAGATTTCGTCTGTCGGAACGTGCCGTTGAAGAGCCTGAATGGCGTGCCGCTGGCAGGCACAACAAGCGTGCCGCTGAGAGGGCCATAGGGCGTGCCGCTGGAAGACATGGCAAGCGTGCCACTGAAGAGCCCAAAGGGCGTGTCGCTGAAGCACGGGCTGGGTGTGCCGCCGAAGAGCCCTGGGGGAGTGCTGTAGACACCCAATTTTGACCGATAAGTTGAGCAATTTCTTTGTTCTCCTAGTTAATGCCCCAATTGATCCATATTTGATTGATTCTCTGGGATATCTTCTATTCTGGGCCCTATAATTCAATTTCCGTATCTTGGATCTCGTCTCGAATTTGGCATTCTCGCGCTATTCACTCACATCACTTTCTTGTTCATAGCGCGTTATGGACCTGATTGGATGATTATTTGAACAGTCAATATTCCTTGATATTTGATCTTTATGGCATTCAATCTGGATGTCATTTTTATTGGATATTTAATTGAACGACTACCCAGTGGGTATTTATTCTTTTTCTGTTCATTTGGGGACTCAATTGTTGTCGCGCTATATCGTCATAGCGCGTTAATGAATAACGCGCTATACGCATGTAGCGCGTTCTCAGTTCGGAACCCAGTCCGACCCGGACTCACCCTTTTTGATCCAAGACCTTATTTTGGTAAGTTTCCATTCATATTCCGTCCAAAGGAAAGTTCCTAACCCTAATAGGAGTCTTTCCCCCTCCTTAATCGACAAGATTGCCTTCATTTGAGCCTCCAAGTCGTTGGTTTAGATCGAACTACGACCTAGGGTTCACTCTTGATCCTTCGCCTATAAATTAGACCCTTGGCCGTCGTTTTGAGGAGGATGCAACTCGAGATCTTGACGAGGAGGAGGCTGTGCATCGTTCCAAATTAATAACTCCTCGCTCTTCGCATATCCAAGGGAGTATTTAGGGGCATATTGTGTTCTTCTTAGTTCTTCATAGTCCTTTGTTTTTCCCCCAATTCGTCTATCCCAATCTTTGCATAGCATTGCATGTTAATATCAAGAACACTTCTTTTACAAAATACACGTATTCACACACACACCAAACCTATTTTTGGCCATTCCATAGGGGTTTAAAAACCACCAAACCCCCAGGTAATCGAGCCCTCCTTTTACATGCTTTTAATCAAGAATAAGGGCAGATTCTACTCAAATCTTGATCTAATGGGCCTTCTGTTTGTTGTTTATGATTGTTTGAAGGCACTAGAAGATTAATACGTGGAGCCCTTGCACCTTGGCCGGCCTTGGAGCAAGGAAGGAACGAATCCAACTCACCCCGCTTCCTGTCTGATATCGCGCTATAGGAAGATAGCGCGATCTTGAGAAGGCGCTGGGACGATATAGCGCGTTCATCCCCAGGCCAGCCTTTGGCCCTCTTGAATTTCTGAGGTATGTAACATGCCCTATCTTGATCTTTATATTATTTGGCATGTTATTGGCCTCAGTGGCGATCACGGATTTTAATTATTACATGTGACCCCCCCCTTTTATCATCCATTTTAGTTATATCTCTTGCCAAATCATCAACTCTTATTCAAATCATTTCAATTGGGGGTTTGTTCTAATTTCATAATCCACAAATTGGCGATCACGGTGGGACCCTTTGTGCCATCACGTTCGTTCTTTTGGTTGCTTGCCTGTCAATCTGTCAAAGTGTGTGTGATTATTTATCTTTTGGGGTTATCCCCCTCTGTCATTGGTCGCGCTATATATCCATAGCGCGTTATATTAGATTGTGCTATGGATATATAGCGCGTTCATCATCAGAGGGTATTTCACCCACCCCTTCTGCCAGGGTTCTGAATGTCATCTTCTCTGGTTGCATCTTGTACGTTTCCTGTTGTGCATTCATTTCTCTTATATTTTCATCTTATTTGCTAGTTCTAGTTTAGATATTCTTGCATAACATAGCATTCATCTTCGCATTTTGGTTTGGGAGACCTCCTCTCCCCACACTTTTAGGAGTCACACCACCCTCTTGGTGAAGGAAGGACCCTCCATTGAGCACTCCGTCTCATTGGACTGGAAATTCCTAAACCAAGTCTCCATAAGTCCCCGCACCCGTGGATTCCCTCACGGACGCTGGACAGGTTGTACCCTTGAAGTCCCGGGTTTAGTTGGCCTATGCATGGTGAGAGAGTGTTCCTAGCTGGCACCGGAGAAAACTACATTTGAAAACTAGGATCATCCCTTGAGTGATCACACCAATTTGCATAAAAGTCATTAATTCACCAAGGTTCAAATAAACAAAAATCAACGGTAGCCATTCCAACTTGTGTGCTTCTTTGCAAATTATTTTGCTTGAACTTTGATTACATAATGGCTTACCTTGATAGACAAAATAACATGTTTAATCTTAATTGTGTTAATGAGGATGCACAACCTAGCACATCCTATACTCCTCAATCTCAACATGTTCATCATAATTCTCACCATATTTTAAAGGGACCACGCCCTCTTTCTTATGGTGTTGTCCGACCCATGGGCAATGTCCAATCTCATGGTCCCTCGATTCAATCGCGAGCCACTACTCCTACGGGACCGTCTCCTCCCAACGATGAGAAGGTCTCCCAGATCTTGCATGCATTAGATCATCACCCTCAACAAATCCAAGCCTTTAAGGCCGTTGTTGAGGGTGCATCTCATTCCTTTCATCCTCCTTCCAACCCTACGCGGGTGGCCCATCACCCACGTCCCTCTTCTATTCACATTCCTACTCGGGTACCCCATCACCCATCTCCTCCTATTCACACTTCTCCTCGGGTGTTCCAATGCCCGCCTCCTTCTATTCCTCCTCCATCACAGCCCCAAGGCCCATTTATTCCTTGCAACCCGGCCCATTCGGGTTCTTCTATGGGTCATTCCATTAATCCCCTTCCACGGCCTTTTTATGCGGCTCCTCCTTCAAGGACTTGCCAACCCTCTGTTGCTCAAGTCACACCCCTCCAACGAACTCTTCTCGACAAAGTCACTTTGTTGGAGGAACAATTAAAGAGGGTTACGAGCCTACGGCCCGCTCCTTCTACTCCAGTCAATCCCCTCCACGCCGCTCTAAACGACATTACAAAGATGGAGAAAAATTGGAAGGATAGGAGAAACGACTACGGCATCGACAGTACGAGCAAGCAAGAGCCGGCGGGTTTCAACGTTCAAGTGGACGCCGTCCATCCTCCACCCATTCACCCAATTCACGCATATGGCCCTCCACCTCCACATACACAATACCATTACATTCCACCACCCACATACACACCTTCACTACGGTGTCCACTTGAACCTGCTAATGAAGAACCGGCGATGGAAGGATTTGAGGCGGCATACGACGCAGCTCTGCAAGCACCCCTTCCGAGTTTCCTTCGCTTCCCTCTCCCTTCGCTACCACTTGATGAACCCCTTGCTCAGGACTATGCCACGGTCCCCGATCCAACCCCCACTTATGAGACCTCTTGGTGTTACGATGACGGGTCGACATTTCAATCACCGCCACACCATAAGTCTCATCCTATCCCTAACACCTCGCGCCCCATCCGGCATTTTCAACGCACTAAACCTTCTCTGTTCACACCTCCCGTAACCACAACAATAGCCTCCATTCCATCGGCCTCCGTCGAGCCTCCATCACCCTCCACTACGCCGGTCTCCGCCAAGCCTTCTATTACTCCTTCTCTTCGTTCGCCACCTCAGCCCTCCATTATCCCTTTAACCCCAAAACCCACTATGCCTATAACCCCTACTCCACTACTTAACCCTTCACCCTTACCCGTGGTTAATCCTGAGCAGGATCCACCCCTTTTAGCACTCGAACCAACCCCGACTACTTCCGAGCAAAGGGGGAAGCTCGACGTGTTTGAACCTTCGCTTCCACTCACCCTTTCTCCAACACCTTCCATCATACCTCCACCGTCCATGGAGCCTTCCACCTCCGCTTCGCCCCCCTTTACTACTCGGAACGGGCGTCCTTATGTAAGTACTTGTGCCGAAGATGATCAAGAGCTGGGAAGGAAAGATTTGGCCATTTGCAAGATGCCAATCCGGGTTATTATGCCAAACATGGTCGAAGAGGCCAAGTCCCCGCCATTGCTCACTAAGAAAGAATGTCAAACCTTGATGCCGTGTAAGTTTGTGCCTAAGGGCCGGGCAGGGTACCCCTTATTCCAACTTTCAAATCTTGAACACATTCTTCCATACAAGGTGCGAATGACCATTTTGTTCAACACTCTCTATACGCCACAACCCCTGGGCAACACGATGCTTCCTATCCCAACTTTTCAACTCTCTCACACTATTACTTTTCACTCTTCAAGGAAGTTGTCATTTACCTTTGAAGCTTCGTCATGGGCTTGTGCTCTATCCATTGGGCCAATTGGCTATACACTTTCACTGCCATGGAGGGGCGGTTATCTTGGTGCTAAGGGGCCTTCCACTATTTTATCCACCTTCCATTCAATGCCTTCCATATTCTTGTCTGTCACATTTTCTTCATGGGCCACTCCAAGGGTAAGGAGGAGGATCTCATCCTCTCGCCCTTCATGTTCTTCATATTCTCCGCATCTCATGCATTCTGTTGCATCCATGCATTCATCGCATCCATTCTATTGCATCCACATGCACTTCTTCTTTTTCGGGTTTCCAAACCCGTATCTTCCCCGCCTTCCGGAACCTCTGGATCCCCCACGTTTCCTATATCTTCCGCCTCTATCTTCGGGATCTCCAGGTCCCCTTACGCTCACCGGGCATTGTGCCCCCTCCAATCTTCCCTCAGGGCATCGTGCCCCTTTCCAGCTCTTGCACCCGCACTCCCCGGATTTCTCTCCCATCCTCCTTGGGCATCGCGTCCCATGGTATCTTCCCCCTCCGGAACCTCCGGATCTTGCTCATTGGGCATCATGCCCCTCTGCACCATCACGTCCGAATCCTCCGGGCATCTCACTGATTTTTTTTGGGCGTCGCGCCCTTTTCTACCTTCTTCCTTCGGAACCTCCGGATTCTCTTTCCTTCTTCTTAAGGCATCGCGTCCCTTCCCATCTCATTCCTTCGGAACCTCCGGATCCTTCATCCCTCTCTTTATCCCTTGGGCATCATGCCCCATGGTGTCTTCCTCATCCGGATCCTCTGGATTTCTTATCTCCCCTCCTAGGGCATCACATCCCTTCTTTCACTATCCCTCCGGAACCTCCGGACCCTCCTGACCCTTTTCATCCACTCTTCCCGGGGCACCGCGTCCCTCGGCATTTTCTTCCTCCGGAACCTCTGGACCCTCCTGACCCTTTTCATCCACTCTTCCCGGGGCACCACGTCCCTCGGCATTTTCTTCCTCCGGAACTTCCGGACCCTCCTGACCCTTTTCATCCACTCTTCCCGGGGCACCGCATCCCTCGGCATTTTCTTCCTCCGGAACCTCTGGACCCTCCATCTTTCTTCCGATTCATCTTTCTGCTCCTCCGGGACATCACATCTTTCATTTTCTTCTTCCTTTTCCATCATCTTTTTCCCTATTTTTTCCAAGGGCACTGCGTCCCTCGATATCTTATTCCTCCGGAGTCTCCAGATTCTTCCTCCTATCAGGATTCTCCTCCTCTAGCCCCGAACCCTCCAGATCCGCCTCTTTCCATCTATCAATTTCTTCTTCTAATTCCTCCTAATCACGGGTCCGACCCAACTTCTTCCACATCCACTGCCTTGGGCATCTGCCCTTTCTCCCACTGCTTCCGAGGCTTTAGTCCTCACTCCTCCTTCTAATTCTCCGCTCCTTCAGTAGACTGTTCCATGTGATCAGGGTCTCCGCGCCTTAGCAAGGGAGTTCTAGCCCTCGCCTCTCTTCCTTTTCTCCTTATTCGTCTGAGTTTGGTCTAAATACCACTCCTTCTTGTTAAGCCACTTCCAAATCCTTTACTTCCAATCCTTTTATCTGTCACTTGAGGACAAATCCCATGATGATCAAGATCGCCTCTGGCGGCAGCTGTTCTAACAAAGATCGCAAGGTAACATATTGGCGTAAGTACGCATTTTTATGATATCATTATCTCATTGCTTCACGCATGATTTTCAAAATAAGGTGCTTCTTAACAAGATTAAGAGTGGTAGGTAAGACCTTTATCATAGGTCGTATCTTTATCTTTACGAAATCATTGTCAAAAAAGTCTTTAGGCTTGCTATGGAGCACCTTTGGTTAATAATAACTCCGCGCTGGGAATTCAACATTCTCTCCCCGCTTGTTAAGAGCAACCCTTAGCTGGGTACCGCACGCACTTCACGGCGTCCTTCGCCGGCTCCTTTGGTTAAACACCGTTGCTACTTTGGCCATGCCATGAGTATATCTGAAAGTCTTCTCTCTTCTTTACTCAGCCGAATGCAGGTGCAAGGGGTTGACGGATAAGATGACCGACCTAGGTAATTCCCAATACGAGAGAAGTCTCAAATAGGGGCAGTCTTGACCCAAAAATCAAATTTCATGATACATCTCGTCAAAAGGGCTATTATGAAAATCAAGTCGAAATTACGATAAATGCAAAAGTATGAATTATGGCATGACAAGAGTGGCAAAGTCCCTGCAGGGAAAACCCTGGTTGTATGCATGTCAAGGGTCTAAAAAAATCAAAGGCACAAAGTCCCGACACAACAGACCACCTCTTTGAGGGGTAATACCTGGGAATGAATTCAAGTCCCGATACCTCCCATCTTGCATAAAGCTTATCTCAATTATTCTTCTCTTCCCCCTCTAAGACCGTATGTTTCTCGGGTATGGCCTTGGTAGGGATACCGTTAATCAAGGGCAGTCAGTTATAGGGCGCCACCTCCAATGCACACCCAGCTTTGGGCAATTTTAAGCAAAAGGGGAAGGAACAAGGACCCCTAGCCAGTGGTTTAAAACATCCATTGATGCTGCATTAGCAATGTCTAAGCCAAAATTCCAAAAAAAAGTTTGAATATTGCCAAAAATTCCAAAAACAAAATTCCAAAAAAATTGAATATTGTCAAAATTCCAAAAAAAATTTCATATATTTCCAACAAAAATTCAAATATTCTTTTCAAAAACTTATAAAAAATTTGCATATTTTCAAAAATTCCAAAAAAAATTACATTATATTTCTGATAGCATCCTTTTGTAGAGGCACGCAAAATAAAGAACAATCACAAGAAGTGCAACAAATATCAAAGACTGTCTCATTCCACTATATAAGTCACAAGAGTACAAAATGAGGATGGATACAACGATCTCTCTAGCTCTCCCCTCGACCCTCCTGGTCTCCCCCTCTACACGAGCTCTCAGCCTCCTCCTGTCCTCCTCGGGAAGACCTAGGAGGAGCCATCTGTCCTCGAGAAGCTGAACCCCTGTCACCGCAAGCTCCCCTCTCAGCATCTTCCCTCCTCTGATGCTCAGAGGAGGTAACTAAATAATCAGTGCTCGAATAGGCTCGGGAGTATCCCTCGCGCTGAGCCCGCTCACGCCCCCGCCGATAGCGATCCTCCGCATCCTTCGCCCGCTGCTCGGCGATTCCTAATATGGTACGCAGCTCCACCCTCTCTAGCTCCCGTTCCACTCTCTCTCTCTCCCATCTCTCTCTCTCTGTCTCGATCATCCCTCTCTCTCTGCCGCTCACTCCTCTCCACCCCGAGTAGGAGGCGTAACTCTGCCACATCTCGAGGAAGCTCCTCCGCATCACGGCGCCTCAGCTCTGCTTCCGCTGTCCGCAGCTCCTGCTCCTGCATCCGAAATCTTGGTCAATAACTGATAATAATAAAATTTTTCGAGACTAAGATTAAAAGAACAGATCGCTTACTCTCTCCTGTAGGGAGGCCTCAGCTGCCTCCGCCCGAGCAACTGCACTAGCAAGTTGGCTCTCTAGATCGGTGTGGTCGCAGACGGGCTGAGTGGAAGATGAAGCACCATGCGAGGATCGGACTGCCTCCAGCTCCTCGCGCTGAAAAGAAAGCACTACCATTAATTGAAATTCAAATCCAAATCATTCTAATTACAAGTGCTTACCAGCTCATCGACGGTATGCTGGAGGTCCTCACGCTGCCGGATCCTGGAATCGAGGAGTCCCTGTATCATGGCCAGTCTCCCCTCTATGTCGAACTGGAATAAACACATGTTGGTCACATATTGAATAATCAAAGAACAAATGAATTTAAAAGCATACCTGTCCACGAGCACTCTGATAAACTCGGTTGCCGTATGTCTGAGAGTATGCCTGGAGGTAGGCATCATCTGAATCCGCTCCCGCAGGGACTTGTCGGCCACGCCTCTTCCAATCTGCGTACTGCTCCCGGGCACCCTGCCGCCAGTCATCTGTCCCCTGGAGGCCTCAGAAACGTCGTCCAGGTCGTGGGTCCGTCGCTTGGGTCGGGAACTCTACCACCGCCTGGTGGAGCCCTAGTGTCCTCATGATCAGCCTATGATATAGTGGCTCGACCAGATTGAGGGCGTGCAACCAGATCTCTCTCCCGAAGTAGGGAATGGCCGCCTCCACCCAGGGCATCACCTCGGCGTCCCTCTGATAGGGAGTCCAGACCACCTGCATAGTTCAATTCATCATTGCCCTGGATTTCATTCATATAATATAATTCAATTTCAAGAAAAATCAAATTTTACCTCTATATGGGGCATCATATCTAACGTCTCCTGAATGTGGGTGACCTGGTCCTTCAGAGATCGGCTATCTCGTGTAGGGGTCCATCGTCTGGCCAGGGGCAGTCGATCCCCTCGATCCTCCCAAGCACGCCTGAGGGTAGGAAGATACAAGTAACTCCAAACCTGAAATGCAGCTCATGTAATCAATATAAAAGGCAAGTGCATAATTTAATCATTGGAGTTTAAGGTTTAGAGAGATACCTGAAGTAGAGGGTAGAACCCCCCGAGTGAAGACTGGAGTGAAGAAATGCCGAAGCTGTCAAACAAATGGGCTAGGACTGCCGCACCCCAAGCATACCGTCCAACTCTGTCCAGATCCTCCAGTAGGGGTAGAAATCGGCAGCTCACTGCATCACCCTGAGTCGCTAGAAGTAGCTTGCCGATCAGCAGAATAAGAAACCTCCTCAGCTCCATGTCGGCCTGTGCGCCAGCCTCAGTCGCGAAACTCTCTCTGGCTCCAGCCTCTAGTCTCCTCTCATGAGCCGTCAAAGTCTCTCCCACCTCCCTCTGCGTGTGGAACAAGCCGAGACTCTCCTGCAAAGCAATCCTCGACACTAGCGAGGTCCGGCCAGTCCCCTCCAGCTCCAAGCCTAGCAGTCTGCGCGCCATCTCCCGATAGTCGGGGTAAGTGCAGCCCGTCACCGCTGATCCATGCACCCGCAGCCCAGTAATACGGGTGACGTCCTCTAGAGTCGGGATCATATGACCCCAGGGGAAGAGGAAGGCCTTGCACCCCGTATCCCATCTGGCTTTCAGGGCCCTTATCAATCCCACATCGACTCTCAGCACCTCTATCTCCAGGAACTCCCCAAAGCCCATTCGGCGGAGGCGGGCCCGTTGAAACTCCGGTAGTGCGGAGTAGACGGCCCGGACCAACGTCCATGAAATCCGGGCACGAACTGCACCCTCCACACCCTGCACAACATAAAAATCAAGAAGCATCAATTTGTGTTCACCAAACAAAAGAAAAATCAGAGAATAAAAAAAAAACAACTGGTCTGCTGTTCTTTAACGTGCTATATCGTCATAGCGCGTTCATCAAGAATGCGCTATGAAGACATAGCGCGTTTATGATCGGAAGGTAGGGGGCGACCCCTCATTCCCCAGATCTTTTCCTTGGGCATTCTGCCCTACACATCGGTCTAAAGGGGCATCTCCCCTTCCGTTTTCATCTCATTTGAAAAGAAAAAAAAACAAGAAAATCAAAAGAAAACAAGATGGGGATGGTTCCTTACCATTCGGCGTTTTCGAACCGGCGCGCCGCCCACGGGCTCCGCCGCCATCTCCTCGGCCATCGCGGCACCTTCGGCCCCCTCCGCCTCGTCGGAGGGGATCTCCATTTCGTCCCCTTCAAGTCTAGCCGAGACGGTCGCCTCCGAGTCGGCATTTTCTTCCGCGGGAGAGGGCGCTCGTTCCTCCTCCACGCGAGATCGTTGACGGCCGCGGGTGGCACGCCGTTTGGAGCGTCGAGGAGCCTCTCCTTCCATTGGATTAGGGCAGTAGAGGGTCGGGCTGGTGAGAGGGCGAGAGAGGGGTCGGAGAGAGGGAGGAATGGGTATGAATGAATGAGGAGGGAGGGGGGCGGTTTTTGAATTATGCGCGTAGGGAACGCGCTATATGGGTATAGCGCGATAATGTCGCGCTATATATATAGCGCGATAATTTAAATAAAAGAGAAATAAAAATAGAAAAGGGGGGAAGTAAAGAAAAGAAATACAATGAGAATATATGTTGTGAGTGAATGAAAACTTGCATTCTCCTGCTTATACGTGCTTGAATTTGCTCTACTTGTGCTTAACATTGTATTCCCAGGAAAAGAAAAGGAGAAAATGAAATGGCATGCCGTCAGGTAAGTATTCCCTTATTCCTTCCTTTATTGCATTACTATATGATACTTACATTATTATATTATCTCAAGGACCGGCTGGTTCTCCGTATGTTTCGGGATTTGAGTTCCCCTCTACCAAAAACAGTGATGATTTAGAAACATGCAGTTAATCGTCGGATAGGCCGTTAGGTCAGACAAATTTGGGGACGATGGACTTCATCTCGCACGTCGTGGTTGCGGATAACTCTTGACCCAAGTCTGTTTGATTTAACAATATTATCCTTGAGTATCTTATATTTTATTCTTTCTTGGCATTTATTTTAATGATTTCTTTTATTTTAGCCCTGCACGCATCATGCCCTTTTTGCATTCATAAATGTCCAGTTAAGGATCAATAATGCTTATGAAATTCTATTCCATTCTGAATTTGAAGGATTGCTCCTAGTTGAGCACTGGATCTCATTGGTCATCGTGACCTTTGCCTGGAATTTGTCTATCTCCTTTCAATCCAATCCAACTTATCTCTTTTGGTCCACTCATTAGTTGAGAACCGCACGATGGCGTCGATGGATCCGCCGGGCTCGCGTCTATTCCACTAACTGAGTGAAATTCGTAGTTGCTGTGCGCTGCGAATGCCTCTTTTGTACAAGAGGTTGATCAGTTCCTTTTTTTTGTTGTTCCGCGCCTATCATTCTAGGCAGGAGTCACCGGTGCTAGCTTGACCTTGTGGTTAGCTCGGAGTTTTCTGGATTATTCCTATCATTTGTCGGTTGTGATGGGTGTCTCTTTCTCCTTGATGTCCACTTATCAGTCCGCTCCACTGCGTTTCCACTTCAGCTCTCCGTCACTACCACTCCGTGTCATCTCCGTTTTGCCTCCATTTCGCCTCCGTCTCGCTCCCCTGCAAAGCGGATATCAAGGAGGGGCATCTGTAGACACCCAATTTTGACCCATAAGTTGAGCAATTTCTTTGTTCTCCTAGTTAATGCCCCAAGTGATCCATATTTGATTGATTCTCTGGGATATCTTCTATTCTGGGCCCTATAATTCAATTTCCGTACCTTGGATCTCGTCTCGAATTTGGCATTCTCGCGCTATTCACTCACATCACTTTCTTGTTCATAGCGCGTTATGGACCTGATTGGATGATCATTTGAACAGTCAATATTCCTTGATATTTGATCTTTATGGCATTCAATCTGGATGTCATTTTTATTGGATATTTAATTGAACGACTACCCAGTGGGTATTTATTCTTTTTCTGTTCATTTGGGGACCCAATTGTTGTCGCGCTATATCGTCATAGCGCGTTAATGAATAACGCGCTATACGCATGTAGCGCGTTCTCAGTCCGGAACCCAGTCCGACCCGGACTCCCCCTTTTCGATCCAAGACCTTATTTTGGTAAGTTTCCATTCATATTCCGTCCAAAGGAAAGTTCCTAACCCTAATAGGAGTCTTTCCCCCTCCTTAATCGGCAAGATTGCCTTCATTTGAGCCTCCAAGTCGTTGGTTTAGATCGAACTACGACCTAGGGTTCGCTCTTGATCCTTCGCCTATAAATTAGACCCTTGGCCGTCGTTTTGAGGAGGATGCAACTCGAGATCTTGACGAGGAGGAGGCTGTGCATCGTTCCAAATTAATAACTCCTCGCTCTTCGCATATCCAAGGGAGTATTTAGGGGCATATTGTGTTCTTCTTAGTTCTTCCTAGTCCTTTGTTTTTCCCCCAATTCGTCTATCCCAATCTTTGCATAGCATTGCATGTTAATCTCAAAAACACTTCTTTTACAAAATACACGCATTCACACACACACCAAACCTATTTTTGGCCCTTCCATAGGGGTTTAAAAACCACCAAACCCCCAGGTAATCGAGCCCTCCTTTTACATGCTTTTGATCAAGAATAAGGGCAGATTCTACTCAAATCTTGATCTAATGGGCCTTCTGTTTGTTGTTTATGATTGTTTGCAGGCACTAGAAGATTGATACGTGGAGCCTTTGCACCTTGGCCGGCCTTGGAGCAAGGAAGGAACGAATCCAACTCACCCCGCTTCCTGTCTGATATCGCGCTATAGGAAGATAGCGCGATCTTGAGAAGGCGCTGGGACGATATAGCGTGTTCATCCCCATGCCAGCCTTTGGCCCTCTTGAATTTCTGAGGTATGTAGCATGCCCTATCTTGATCTTTATATTATTTGGCATGTTATTGGCCTCAGTGGCGATCATGGATTTTAATTATTACATGTGACCCCCCCTTTTATCATCCATTTTAGTTATATCTCTTGCCAAATCATCAACTCTTATTCAAATCATTTCAATTGGGGGTTTGTTCTAATTTCATAATCCACAAGTGCCGTTGAAGGGGCGCAAGGGAGTGTGCCACTGAAGGGCTACCAGGGCGTGCTGCTGAGGGGCTACCAGGGCGTGCCGCTGAGGGGCTGGCGGTGGGTGTGCCGCTGAAGGGCCACCAGGGGCGTGCCGCTGAAGGGGGCACAGGGTGTGCCGCTGAAGGACACCAGGGGCGTGCCGCTGAAAGGGCACGGGGGTGTGTCGCTGAAAGGGCACGGGGGTGTGCCGCTGAAGGGCATCAGGGGCGTGCCACTGAAAGGGCACGGGGGTGTGCCGCTGAAGGCTAAATGGGCAGTTCTGAGCCCGTTGTGAGCGCGAGTTGTGGCCCATTTGATTTTCTTCGAGGCCCATGGATTGTGGGGCTCCCGGTGGTTGATTTCTCATCACTGTCGTGATTCCGGAGACAGCTTCACGGCGGTGTGTGTGTGTGTGTGTGTGTGTGTGCTCGGGGAGTCCGGATGGCCCCTCTTCCACGCAGTTTCTTCAGTTTGGGGTTGCTGTTGATGCTGGACTAGTTGGGGCGTATGGGAGTGCAATTTTGCATGTCCACAAATGTCCCCCACCCACGGGTAGCGCAGGCGAAGGATGAGCTGGGCGGTGCCCGTGGGTGTACTTGTCTCTTTTCTCTTCGTCGGCACCGATGGGGTGTTGGGAGCTGGCGTAGCATGTTGATCTCTTCTTCTCTTCGTCAGTGCCGACAGGGCGTCAGGAGCTGCCATGGTTTATTGGTTTCTTCTTCTCTTCGTCAGTGCCGACGGGGTGTCGGGGACTGACATAGCATGTTGGTCTCTTTGTCTCTTCATCAGTGCCGGCGGGGTGCCGGGCGCTGGAGCAGTATGTTGGTCTTTTCATCTCTTCATCAGTGCCGACGAGGTGCCGGGAACTGAAGCAGTATGTTGGTCTCTTTGTCTCTTCATCAGTGCCGACGGGGTGCCGGGAACTGAAGCGGTATGTTGGTCTCTTGGTCTCTTCGTCAGTGCCGACAGGGTGCCAGGAGCTGACATGGTTTGTTGGTCTCTTTGTCTCTTCGTCAGTGCCGGTAGGGTGCCTGGAGCTGACATGATTTGTTGGTCTCTTGGTCTCTTCGTCAGTGCCGATAGGGTGTCAAGAGCTGACGTGCTTTGTTTGTCTCTTCTTCTCTTCTTTTTCTTCTCTTCTCTTTCTGTTATCTTTTTTTTCTTTTTTTTCTCTTCTCTCTCTTGTTGTTCTTTTTTTTCTTTCCTTCTTCTTCTTCTCTTCTTCCCTTCTTTTTTCTCTCTCTCTCTTTTTGAAGAACTCCGGGTGGCTGCTGGCGTGGATGCCAATGATATAAGAGCTGTCGGCACAGCGGCTGATAATTGAAAGCTATTGACATGGGAGCCAATAATTGAAAAGCTGTCGACCCGAAGGCCGATGATTAAAGAGCTATCGGCTTAGGGGCCGATAATTGAATAGCTATCGGCTTAGGGGCCGATAAGTGAATAGCTGTCAGCTCAGGGGCCGATAAGGGAGGCCAGAACAGCCAAGGCTGGAAGCGGGCTTCAAGAGCCGGAGTTGGGAGCTTAACGGGCCGCGAGGGCAAGAGGTAGGCCGGGGGGGCCGAGGTTGGGCTCTACGAGCCAGAGCTGGGAAAGTAGGCTTCGATGGCCGAAATTGAGTTTATTGTGTACACACATTTTTATTATTTATTTTTTTATTATATATATATATATTTATTCAAGCATGCAAGCATTCATTAGTAGGCATAACATAGATATAAGTAAGGCAGCCCCCTCTATAGGGGATAGGATAGGGACATCGCCCGTAATTCGTAGATGCGGTGCGGGCCAGGAGGTACAATTGAGGGGTGGTGCACCTGTCAAGAGGATATCGCACGTCTTGCATGCATAGCCTAAATTCACGCATTTCAACCGAGGCAATTCTCTGTAGCATGTCAGTGCAAATGTGTGAACAAAGGGCCCTAACCATAGGGATATGCAGGTTTTCCTAGTGACACTCGAGGATCACTCTAGCGCCTACACATTAGTTTCAGGCTTTCGACTTTCGGTAGCTTCACACAGCCCCCATCTGTTTATTTTGGTAGCGGATTTCACCGTTCGACGCGAGTCTCCTCATGTGTCTCAATGGGGATTCCCGGCTACTAGGATCCGTCCTTATTGTGATTCTATTACGGATTCCACCGTTTGGCGTGAGTCTCCTCATGTGTCTCAATGGGGATTCCCGGCTACTAGGCTTCGTCCTTGTTGCAATTCGCTTCACCATTTCACGCGAGTCTCCTCATATGTCTCAATGGGGATTCCCGGCTACTCGGATTCACGTTTCTCTCTTTTTTCTTGCATCATCTTTTTCTCTCTCTCTTTTTTCTCTCTCTCTCTCTCTTTTTTTACAGTGGAGGTAGGCAGCTTTTTCCTCACGATTACCTTTCACGCGAGTGCAGGAATTCAAGTATCCGTAGAGTGCTAAGGAGGAATTCGGGCAATCCCTATGGTTGAAAGTTATTGAACACATTAAGTGCTAAGTGTGGGAGCGTTGTCTCAGGTTTATTTTGTGAGCTGGGCTTAACAATTCAGCCATGACTCTTCCCCTTGACGTGTGCACCCGCTATAATTGGGTTCCCTTTGAGCGTGCGTCGTGACGCACATGGATCCGGAATCGGGGCGATATTATTTAGCAAGGAAGCACGGTCTTAGAAAATTCCAAGGAGGTGTATTATTCTATATTATAAGCAAGCATGCAAATAGGGCGATCAAACATTCTTCTTCTTTTTTTTGCGTAAGAACATACTGTCGTTACCTATATGTATCTTGTATGTGCATATAGAATCAAAGCAGCAACCAAGGTGCTGAGGAAGGAGACCGTGAAGGGCCGGAAGGACATTGGTGAAGCGGGCTATAAGAGCCGAAGTTGATATCAGAAGTAGGCCGTAATAGCCAAAAATCGAGGAGAGCGGGCTGCGAGAGCCAAATTATGGGAAGCAGGCTGCAGGAGTCGAAGTTGGGAAGTGGGCTGCAGGAGTCGAAGTTACGGGAAGCGGGCCGTGCAGGCCGAATTCTGGGAAGCAGGCCGTAAAGGCCGAATTCTGGGAAGCAGGCTGCAAGAGCCAAAGATATTGGGAAGCGGGCTGCAAGAGCCGAAATTATGGGAAGCAGGCTGCGGGAGCCAAATCGGGGAAGTAGGCCACGAGGGCCAAAGGTAAGCAGGCTACGAGAGCCAGAATTGGGAAGCAGGCCACGAAGGCCAAAGGTAAGCAGGCTACGAGAGCCAGAATTGGGAAGCAGGCCATGAAGGCCAAAGGTAAGTAGGCTACAAGAGCCAAAATTGGGAAGCAGGCTGTAGGAGCTGAAGGTGGGAAGCGGACTGCGAGAGTCGAAGAGAGGGGTCTTTTTTGTTCTCTGGCCGGGGAAGGGTCCGGACCAACACGGAAGGTTTATTCTTCTATTCTCTAGCCGGAGAAGGATTCGAGCCAAGGTGAGAGGTCTATTTTTTTAACTGGGAAGCTGTTGGCTGGGATGCCAATGATGAGGGAGCTGTCGGCTAGGTGCCAATGATTATACAGCTGTCGACCCGAAGGCCGATAATGAGGTAGCTGTCGGCTAGGGGGCCGATGATGAGGTAGCTGTCGGCTCAGGGGCCGATGATTGAATAGCTGTCGACCCGGAGGTCGATAATTAAATAGCTGTCGGCTTAGAGGACGATGATTGTATAACTGTTGGCTTAGAGGACGATGATTGTATAGCTGTCGGCTCAGGGGCCGATGATTGAATAGCTGTCGACCCGGAGGTCGATAATTGAATAGCTGTCGGCTCAAAGGCCGATGGTGGGATATCTGTCGGTTTGAAGCCCCGATGGCTGAGAGTTGGTCGGTTTAGCACCCCGTCGGCGGAAGGTTTAGTCGGTTTAACGCCCCGTCGGCGGAAGGTCTAGTCGGTTTAACGCCCCATCGGCGGAAGGTCTAGTCGGTTTAACGCCCCGTCGGCGGAAGATCTAGTCGGTTTAACGCCCCGTCGGCGGAAGATCTAGTCGGTTTAACGCCCCGTCGGCGGAAGGTTTAGTCGGTTTAACGCCCCGTCGGCGGAAGATCTAGTCGGTTTAACTCCCCGTCGGCGGAAGGTCTAGTCGGTTTAACGCCCCGTCGGCGGAAGGTCTAGTCGGTTTAACGCCCCGTCGGCGGAAGGTCTAGTCGGTTTAACGCCCTGTTAGGGATGTCAATGGTAACCGATAATCCGATAACCGTCCGCTTCGTTAGCTTAACGAACAGCAAATGGATAGTATTTTTCTTTCCGATAAATTAACGGATACGAATACGGATATATCCGATTTCTTAGCGGATACGGATATGGATACACCTCATTCCGAATCCGTATCCGTCCGTTACCGTTAAACAAGTTTGTATTTGACTCAAATAATTTAGTGTCTTGAAGAAAATGATATTGAAGATGAGATATGTGTATAATTTAAGTCATTTCTATTTTCATGATCGTAAAATATTTCTAAATTATAAGACATTTTTATAATTTTTTAAATTATCAAATTAATATATTCTTTATTTTCATGAAAGGTATGTATAAAGAATGAGAATAAGATAGAGATTAAAGTCCAAAAGAGTTAGTTTATTTTATTATTTAAACTTTATATGTTTCATATTATCTTTGGGGATATTATAATATTATATATTTGTATACTTTTAATTGCATTATATGTTGACTCATGAATAATGATGATATGAGAACTAAATTGAAATGTGTTTGTTTATCATATGGATTGTTCTTTTCAATTTAAATTTTTTTCTAATTGAGTTAATTTACATCTTAAAATTTAATCTTATATGTACTTTTATGTCCGGTAACTATTCGCTAATCGTCCGTTAACCGTATTTTTCGGATACTCGATAACAGTTTTCGGATACACCACTTTCCGAATACTTAACGAACAGCAAACGAATATAGTTCTTCCTTATCGGATACGGATACAGATAGTCCACTATCCGTACCGTATCCGACCCGTTGACATCCCTACGCCCTGTCGGCGGAAGGTCTAGTCTGTTTAACGCCCCGTCGACGGAAGATCTAGTCGGTTTAACGCCCCGTCGGTGGAAGGTCTAGTCAGTTTAACACCCCGTCGACGGAAGGTCTAGTCGGTTTAACGCCCCGTCGGCGGAAGGTTTAGTCGGTTTAACACCCCGTCGGTGAAAGGTCTAGTCGGTTTAACGCCCCGTCGGCGGAAGATCTAGTCGGTTTAACGCCCCGTCGGCGGAAGGTCTAGTCGATTTAACGCCCCGTCGGCGGAAGATCTAGTCGGTTTAATGCCCCGTCGGCGGAAGATCTAGTCGGTTTAACGCCCCGTCGGCGGAAGATCTAGTCGGTTTAACGCCCCGTCGGCGGAAGATCTAGTCGGTTTAACGCCCCGTCGGCGGAAGGTTTAGTCGGTTTAACGCTCCGTCGGCGGAAGGTCTAGTCGGTTTAACGCCCCGTCGGCGGAAGATCTAGTCAGTTTAACGCCCCGTCGGCGGAGGATCTAGTCGGTTTAATGCCCCGTCGGCGGAATATCTGTCGGCTTGAAGACCCGATGGCTGAATATCTGTCGGCTTGAAGCCCTGATGGCTGAATACCTGTCGGATTGAAGCCCCGATGGCTGAATATCTGTCGGATTGAAGCCCCGATGACTGAATATCTGTCAGCTTAAAGCCCCGATGGCTGAATATCTATCAGCTTGAAGTCCCGATGGCTGGATATCTGTCGGCTTGAAGCCCCGATGGCTGAATATCTATCGGCTTGAAGTCCCGATGGCTGAATATCTATCGGCTTGAAGCCCCGATGACTGAATATTTTCTGGTTTAACGCCCCGTCGGCGGAATGCTGATTGGTTTCTATTTGTTGGGTGGCTGGAGGGCGGAGGTAAAAGTTTACCTCATAAAGATTTTTTTGAAGAGGCAGGTACAAAGACCATGTTTGCCTCGTTGCTGTTCTTTCTCTTCTTCTCTTCTTTTGTGTGGAGAGGCGGGTGCAAAGACCGTGTTCGCCTCATAATTGCTCTTTTTTCTTCTTCTCTTCTTCTTTTATGGAGAGACATGTGCAGAGACCATGTTCGCCTCATGATCGCTCTTTTTCTTCTTCTCTTCTTCTTTTATGGAGAGGCAGGTGCAGGGACCATGTTCGCCTCATGTGCATTCTTTCTTTCGTTCTCTTCTTTTATGTGATGAGACGGGCTCGAAGACCACGTCTACCTCCTTCTTTTGGTTCTGCTCTTCTTCTTTTGTGTGAAGAGGCGGATTCAGGGACCACGTCTGCCTCATGTGTCTTTTCTTCCTCTTCTTCTCTTCTTTTGTGTGATGAGGCGGGCTCGAAGACCACGTCTGCCTCGTGACTCTTTTTCTTTGTTTTCTTCTCTTCTTTTATGGGATGAGGCGGGCTCGAAGACCACATCTGCCTCATGTGTCTTTTCTTCCTCTTCTTCTCTTCTTTTGTGTGATGAGGCGGGCTCGAAGACCACGTCTGTCTCGTGACTTTTTTTCTTTCTTTTCTTCTCTTCTTTTATGGGATGAGGCTGGCTCAAAGACCACGTCTGCCTCATGTGCCCCTTTTTTCTTTCTTTTCTGCTCTTCTTTTCTCATTAACGCTTCCGTGCTGGAGTGTATTTCTCTTAATGTGCCCCCAGGTTGGGGTGTAGCTTCATTTGGTGTGCATCCCCCCCTGAGGGGTGTGTTTTGCCTCTTTGCTTCTGTGCCCCCAGGCGGGGTGTATTTTTTTTGGCTTCTATGTCCCCAGACCAGGGTGTGTTTTTTTTAATGCCCCCGAGGCGGGGTGTAGCTCTCTTCAAATGCCCCCATGGTGGGGTATACTCTTCACGGCTTCTATGCCCCCAGGTGGGGTATGTTTCTTCTCCAAATACCCCTAAGCCAGGGTGGACTTCTCTTCATATGCCCCTGAGCCGGGGCGTGTTCTTTATAGCTTCTAGGCCCTTGAGGCGAGGTATGTTTCTTCTTCATATGCCCCTGGTACGGGGTGTAGCTCTCTTCAAATGCCCCCCCAAGCCGGGGTATACTCTTCACGGCTTCTATGCCCCCAGGCGGGGTATGTTTCTTCTTCATATGCCCCTGGTACGGGGCGTGTCTTTTGTTTCTTATACCCCCCCATGGCGGGGGTGAATTCTGCTCTCTTTCTACCCCTGAAGGCGAAGGAGTGCTTCTCTTCATATGTCCCCGGCACGAGGGTGTATCTCTTGCTTCTTATGCCCCCCTGAGGCCGGGGTGTATCTCTTTACGGCTTCCGTGCCCCCGAAGCATGGTATGTTGTTTCTTCAAATGCCGCTTGGGCGGAGTATATCTTTCTTCTTATGCTCCCAGATCGGGATGTATGTCTCTTTGTTTCTGTGCCCCGGGTCGGGGTAGATGCTTATGCTTCTTATGTGCCAAGGGTGGAGTGTATTTTTTTGTGCCCCCAGGCTGGGGTAGGTGCTTCTACTTCTTATGTGCCAAGGGTGGAGTATGTCTCTTTCTGTGCCCCCAGGCTGGGGTACATTCTTCATATTTCTTATACCCTTTTCGCAGGGCGTATTATCTTGCTTCTTATCTCCTTGGATCGGGGCGTATGTTTCTTCTTCTGATGCCCCTAGGTCGGGGTATATTCTTTCTTCATGTGCTCCCAGGTCGGGATGTATGTCTCTTTGCTTCTTTACGCCCCCAGATCGGGGTAAATGCTTCTGCTTCTTATGCGCCAAAGGCAGAGTGTACCTCTTTGTGCCCCCTGAGCGGGGTGGATGCTCTGCATGTGTCCCCGGGTCGGGGTGTAGCTTTGTCTCCCATGGAGGGGGTGTGTTGTTTCTTCAAAAGCCCCCAGACCAGGGTGTATTCTTCTCTTTCTTATACTCCCGAGGCGGGAGGGGTTCTCTTCATGTGCCCCCGTGGCGGGATGTGCTTCTTTCTTCAAGTGTCCCCAGGCCGGGGTGAATTCTTTTCTTCTTCCCAGACACACCGGGGGGAATGTTTGCTTCTTGTGCTCCCAAGATGGGGTGTATTGCTGCTTTTGATGCCCCCAAGGTGGGGCGTATTGCTGCTTCTGATGCCCTAGAGCGACGTATCCTTTTTTTTTTCATATGCCCCCGGCACGGGGTGTATTCCGCTTCTAGTGCCCCCCAGAGTGGAGTGTATTGCCGCTTTTGATGCGGGGTGTAGTTCTTGCTTTTTATGCACCCGAGGCGGGGTGAATTCTTCTTCTTTGTTTACGTGCCCCCATATCAGGGTGTATTCCTCTCTTCATATGCTTCCCTAAGCCGGGAGATGTTGTTTGTTCTGCTTCAGATGTCCCCCCCCGGGGGGGTGCATGTTGCTTCATGGACTCCGAGCCTGGGGTATGCTCCTTCAAAGGTACCTAAGCCGGGGTGGATTCTCTTTTCTTCTCATGCTCCCAAGGCGGGATGTAGCTTCTTCAAGTACCCCTAAACCGGAGCGTATTCTTTATGGCTTCTATGTCCCCTGGCGGGGTATGCTTCTTCTTCAAATACCCCTAGGATGGGGTGGACTCTTTTCTTCTTATACTCCCAAGGCAGGATGTAGCTTCTTCAAATGCCCCTGAGCCGAGGCGTGTTCTTTATGGCTTCTATACCCCCAGGCGGGGTATATTTCTTCTTCAAATACCCCTAAGCCGGGGTGTATTCTTGCTGCTTCTTATGCTCCCGAGGCGGGATGTGACTTCTTCAAATGCCCTTAAGCCGGGGCATATTCTTCATGACTTCTGTGTCCCCTGGCGGGGTATGTTTCTTCTTCAAACGCCCCTAAGCTAGGGTGTGTTCTTATGCTTTTTGCGCCCCTCAGGACGAGGTGCATTCCTCTCCATATGCCCCTAGCATGGGGTGTGCTTTTGTTTCTTATGCCTCCAGGCCGGGGTACGTTTCTTCTTCATATGCCCCTAAGCCAGGGTGAGTTTCTCTTTTTATGTGTCCCCAGGCGAGGGTGAATTCTTTTCTTCTTATGCCTTCCATGGCGGGGTATGTCTTTTGCTTCATGTGCCCCCATATCGGGGTGTATTTCTTCTTCAAATGCCCCTAAGCCAGGGTGCAATTCTATTTCTTCTTATGTCCCCAGGTCAGGGCGGATTCTTCTTCAAATGCCCCGAAGCTGGGGTGTAGCTTTTGCTTTGTATGCCCCCCAGTCGGGGCGGATTCTCTTCATGTGCCCCTGGGAATGGGGTGTACCTCTTTTTTTTGCCTCCTATGCCCCCGTAGCAGGGTATATATCTTCTTCTTATCCCCCATGGCGGGATATGTGCATGCTCTCTTCGGGAGTGGTGGCCGTGCTTGGCCTCATTGCTATAAAGCATTCCCCTCTGCGGGCAGCTATTCACCAAGCTACAATTGTGGCTCGCTGGGTCTTTTAACAACCACTCGGGGGGCCGTTTTGTGCCGGATAGAGGCAACAGGAAGGAGGAATGGGCTGGGTCATTGCACCGCGGACTTAGGTCCTCCTAGAGTCAGGCAGGATGCCGGGTTTCTTCTTGCTCTTTTGGTCGACAATGCTTGCCTGCTTTTTCTTCTTCTCTTTTTTATTTTTCTTTTTTATTTCTCTTTTTTGTATGATTGAACAGGGTGGAGGTGCAGGAGAGCGCTCACCCCCTCAGGAAGGGGATGAGTGGTTCGCTCCACCGCATCAACTCCGCAATGGTAATCTTAATTCAGCGTGGGTCTTGACGGACGTGGGCGTACAACCCTCTCCTCGCCGACTCTTTCTCTTCTTTTTTTTTTCTTTCTTTTCTTCTTTTCTTCTTTTCTTCTCTTCTTCTTTTATTCTTTTATTCTTTTATTCTTTTATTCTATTTCTTCTTGAGGAAAAGGGGGGTTTGATTTCCCCTCCCTTCCCTTCTCTTTCTCTTCTCTTTTTTTTTTTATAACAGCCCCTATGATTCTTGGAAGCTGCATATGCTTCGAGATAGCGTCCTCGAGGCCACAAAGGCAGCTGCACCGAGTCTGGCTTTTCTCCCCATAGGACTGGCGAAGACAACACCTGCCATTCATCAAAGCAGGTAAACATCGTTAATTAGGAGGCCATGAGGCCCTAAATCCTGGCGAAGAGATGAAGGGTGGTTTAAGTCCCACCGGGCGTGCCAGACTTGTGGACGCACTAAAATTCACTCGTCGGCGTTATGTTCGTCTGTTCGGGTGCGGTTGATTCGTCTATTAAGTGCGTGGGCGTGCCAGTCACGAAGTGACAATTTATTCGGGCTCCGAAGAGCCCATGGTGCGCTCGATCTGACTCGGTCAGACGATTGTGTGGTTCGTGTAGGGACCAAAACCCGTCGCGCCATGAAGGTCGCGGCGTCATTTACATCTCCCATACGAGGGAACACCCTTGATTAATCACCGGGATCCAGGGCCTCATAGCCAGGGAAATTAATTGCATGAAAGGTCTATTAGGAAGCATTGAAATCCCCGTATGAGGGTGAGAAGAAAATATTCACGGTCATGTCGGTCATGTACTGACCATTTAATGTTCGGACGAATGTCCGGCTCGAGAAAAGCTCGATCGTCACGGGAAAACCGGAGCATATGTATGCCAGGATATGGCAATTTTATTATCGGAAGAACGGAAAACATTCGGCTAAGCCTCGGTCAAAAACCAGTAAATCTGTTGGCCCAGTGCAAGAGCAAGCTGCGACCATACTGCGGTGGGCCCCCTGCGGTCGAAACAAGACTTGCATGAGCATCTTTAATATTTCCGGTGCCAAAGGGCAACGGGGAGTGTCCCTTGAATCGACTGGAAAGCCCTATATCTAGGGAAGCAAACATTCGAAATGCGTCGATCATTCAAGGGACCATTCGGCATTTGGACGGGTGTCCGGCTTGAAAATATCGCAATCGTCGCGGGAAGACCCGGAACGTATGTATGCCGGGATACGGCAAATATATTATTCCGAGACACTGAAAATATTCAGTTAAATCTCAGTTAGCGTAGCAGGAAACCAATGAATTTATTGGCCCGGTGCAAGATCAAGTCAGGACCATACCGGGGGCGCCTCCCGCAGTCCAAACGGGGCTTACGTGGGCATCATTAATGTTTTCGGTGCCGGAGGGCAACGGGGAAGAGTCCCGGGACTAGATTCCAAAACCAAAAACGTGTTCGGAGGGAGCGGGCTATAGGCCAAGGATATGGGTCAGACAATGACCATAATCGGGACGGACCCGAGGTCCAAGCATAGCCCACGAAGGCCTTATTGATATTCCCATGTGTATGGTCTAGGGATGACGGGAGCCATCTTGTTTTATTCCGATTTCTGTCGGTCACTTGCGGACCACTTGATATTCGGACATGGGTCCATATTGAAGGTACGACGTAGATAGAAACAACCCCGTGCAAATGTATGCCGAGTTTGCGAAAATTTCAATGAAAGGGCGGGAACGAATCCCGATAGAATGAATCCAATTTGACGAGCTATCGGCCCAGAGCAATGCCGTGTCACGACCATGTCGGGGTGGGAGCCGTCGGCCATGTTGGTCGCTCACGGGTCTTTTCATGTTCGGACATGGGTCTGTAATAGAAACGCGACGGAAATCGAGGTGAACCCGTTCAAATGTCTACCGAGCATGCGGCAATTTTAGTAGCGGCTCGAAAGGGACCCGACCTGAGAAACGAGACCGGTTTAATCGGAATGTCGGCCCGAGGCGAGGTCGGGTCATGGCCATTTCGGGATAATTCCCAAGACTCAGGCCCAACCTAGAAGGGCGGCATTGTTATTCCTTCAGTACCGGGTCACGAGAGAGACGGGGGGCTGCGATATAGATTTTACCATTTTTTTTATATGGGTTTCAAATTATGTATATACATATTTATTTTTATTGCTTATTTCCCTTTTATGTATTTGTTCTGAATGATTTCCCCATTTTGTTTATTAATATTATTATATTTTCCTTTTTACTATTATTGTCACTATTTCATTTTTTTATTTATTTCATATATATATATATATATATATATATATTCAAGTTTATTTATTTATTTATCATGGTTTTATTAATTTATTATCATAATTATCATTATCATTATATATTTTTTTGGAGAGAGAGTGAGCCAATGGAGGGCTAAAAAGGGGCTGAAGGGGCGTGCCGGCGAAGGTCTGGCCGAGCTGGGCGTGCCGGTGAAGAGCGCGAGCGGGCGCGTCGGCGAAGGGCCCGAGCGGGTGCGCCGGGTAAGGAACAGGGAGCGTTCCGACGAAGGGCTTGGCCAAGTGTGCCAGCGAAGGGCGGCTAGAGGGCGTATCGGAGAAGGAGCCAGAGGCGTGCCGGCGGATGGCCTGGCCGAGTGTGCCGGTGAAGGGTGTGCCGGCCAAGGATGGCTAGAGGGTGTACCGGCGAAGGGCATGGGGAGCCCACTCCTCTTCCATTCTTATGTCTTTTCCCTTTTTCTTTTCTCTCTTGATTTTATTAAGTTTGCGTGGGTTTCTTCTCTCTTTCTCTTGATTATCTTTCATTCTTTCTCTCCTGAGGACGGATGTTCAAGTTGCTTAGTTGTTGTTCGATTCGGCTCTCTTTGAGTTGATTACGGTTCCCTTGCCTCGGTTAAAGCATTTTACTATTGTTCTTTTCGTTTGTTTGTTGCTTTCTTTTAGTCCTTTTTAACGTGTGGTTGTTCCATTTGTTTGTTTCTTCCTTTTATCTTTTTAATATGTTATCGTTTCTAACAAAAATCCGACAGCACCTCCCCTTGACCCGAGCGTAAGGGAGATACAGGGAACGCGTCCACATGGAGTGGCGGAACCCGACAACTGGAGGTGGGCGCCCGAGAGCGGCAACACCTTTAATAAAACTTCGGAAAACTCGGAGGCAACGGTGAGTGGAAGACTATTCTAGGACTGGCTAAGGGGGGATGCACCAGGCAAGAAGGAGGGGAGAGTGTGCCGGGCCAGGGAGGCTAAAGGTATGGCGGTGAAGGCCACGAAGGAAGGCCCAAAGGGGCGTACCGGCGAGGGCTATCATAGGCGTGCCGGGGGAAGGCAACCAAGGCCGTGCCGGCGAAGGGTGTTGAAGAGTGCACCGGCGAAGGCCCGATGGGGGTGTGCCGGCGAAGGGTTCAAAGGGGGCGTATCGCTGAAGGCTGGGGTGTGCCGCTGAAGGCACAACTGGGTGTGCCGTTGGAGGCACAATCAGGGTGTGCCGTTGAAGGCACGACTGGGTGTGCCGTTGGAGGCACAATTGGGTGTGCCGTTGGAGGCACAATCAGGGTGTGCCGTTGGAGGCACGACTGGGGTGAACGAAAGTGAAAAGGCTTGGCAAGAAGTAAACCCTAAAGAAGGGAAAAAAGAAAGGGGCGTGAAACACCGAAGGATGTAAACACGGAAGACACACATTGGAGAGACGTCCGAGAAGACGTTTGCAAGACTTCTACTTTTATCCTCACAAGAGGAGTGCCCCGAGGGGGCTAATACATTGCAACGACGGCAAAACAAGAAATGAAAGGAAAGAAAGAGGAAAAAGGAAATACAGTGGGGGGGGGACGGAACGTGGACTCCTCCCCTCCCGGACCTCACTCCCTCTCTCCACCCACTCTTCTTCGCTTCTGTCTTCTTCTCTTTCTCTTCGCGCAGACGGCGACGGATGGAGCAGTAGGGAGGGGGGGGGGATGCCAGAGCCTCCCCTCCTCCTCTTTCTTCTCTTCTCCTCTCCTCTTCTTCTTTCTCCTCGCTCAGGCGGTGGTGATCGAGGCGGCATGCTCCTCTTCTTCTCTTCTTCTTCTTCTCTTTTTGCACAGACGGCGGCGGTGGGCGGGGCGGCGGGGCCTCTCCCCCCTCTTCCTCTCTTCCCTCTCCTTCTCTTCTCCTTCTTCTTCTCTTCTTCTCTTTCTCTTCTTCTCTTCTACGTCTGCCTCCCCCGTGTCTGTCGAAGGAGAGGGGTTTTTATATCCTCCACGGCGGAAGCGTCCGAAGGCGGGAAGTGTCCGACGGGCATTTAATGGGAGTTGACTCCCTTGTCCTGGGTGGCAGGAGGAGTGGGCAGTGTGGACCTCTCCCCGGGCGACACCTCAGCAAGTCCACTGCGCGCCAAGAATCCCTAGGGCATGGGCGTAAGATTTTGTCTGCCGGAATGTGCCGTTGAAGAGCCTGAATGGCGTGCCACTGGCAGGCACAACAAGCGTGCCGCTGAGAGGGCCAAAGGGCGTGTCGCTGGAAGACATGGCAAGCGTGCCGCTGAAGAGCCCAAAGGGCGTATCGCTGAAGCGCGGGCTGGGTGTGCCGCTGAAGAGCCCTGGGGGAGTGCCGCTGAAGGGGCGCAAGGGAGTGTGCTGCTGAAGAGCTGCCAGGGCGTGCTGCTGAGGGGCTGCCAGGGCGTGCCGCTGAGGGGCTGGCGGTGGGTGTGCCGCTGAAGGGCCACCAGGGGCGTGCCGCTGAAGGGGGCACAGGGTGTGCCGGTGAAGGACACCAGGGGCGTGCCGCTGAAAGGGCACGGGTGTGTGTCGCTGAAAGGGCACGGGGGTGTGCCGCTGAAAGGCTGGCACAGGGTGTGCTGCTGAAGGCTAAATGGGCAGTTTTGAGCCCGTTGTGAGCGCGAGTTGTGGCCCATTTGATTTTCTTCGAGGCCCATGGATTGTGGGGCTCCCGGTGGTTGATTTTTCTTCACTGTCGTTATTCCGGAGACAGCTTCTCGGCGGTGTGTGTGTGTGTTTGGGGAGTCCGGATGGTCCCTCTTCCACGTAGTTTCTTCAGTTTGGGGTTGTTGTTGATGCTGGACTAGTTGGGGCGTACGGGAGTGCAATTTTGCATGTCCACAGTCTGTTGCTTACAATATATAAATTAAAACTCATTATTATGTTCACATTCTCATATCTAATTTTTTCATGTTTTTTTTGTCTCGATGGGTACTTAACCAGCTTGAAGAGGAAGAGGACATCACGGATGGCTACCTCTGGTAAGTTCCGTCAACAACCCATTACACAAATGCTATTTCATACTTCTTGTTCTGAAAATTCATGTAAGCTATCCACCCTGGTGTGAAACTAAAGTATTTTTTATGATTTATTTACTAATGTTAGGGTCAATTCCCAATGAATCTGGAACCACTAGAGTTAAGACCCGTGTGCAGAATTGGACTACGGCTCAGGATAGGGTTCTCCTTCAATTATTGATCGAGCAATATGATAAGAATAATAACAATTCTAGTATGTTCAAGCCTCATTGTTGAGCTGAGATAGTCCCGATGTTTAATCGATCGTGTAACCTGAACTACGACCGTCACCAATTAAATAATCGTTGGAAGATAATTAGAAAGATTTATGATATTGTTGATGAGTTGCGGAATAAATCTGGATGGGGGTGGGACAGTGTGAATAATGTTCATGTTCCCGGATATGAAGGGGCATGGGATGAATTAATTCAGGTACTTTATGACTTGTGCGAATAATTATCCAGTTTACATTCCTTGGCTATTTGTTTTCACTGAGTGACATCTCCAAATCCTACTTTATTTTAGAGTCGACCGGAGTTTAGGTTAATTAGAGGTAAACCATTTCTCTTCCTACGTGAGATGTACTATCTTTGTGGAAAAAGCTGTGCAAGGGGGTGGGACGCCGACACCTCACGGCCCCGACAAGTAACGCAGCCTACGGAAGTGCATGCAAATGATTTTTTGAATGCTTTAGGTGGTGCATTCGATGTTGGTGGGCTTGATAATATTACTGACACTTTGAATGTGTCTAAATACGCACAACCTTCAAGACCTGCATTTAACACACCTCCTATGAGTAGGGGTGTGGAGGATGAAGGAACTTCTACACTGGCCAAGAACACAGCTAGCTCTGGTAAGAAGAGTCGTCAAAAGAAGCTTGGAGATGAGACATTAAACAATTTTGCTGGGGCTATGCACGATAGGAGTGAGCTGGTGAGGCTCTTACGAGGGGAGCGTACATCTTCCCTCCACATGGCCGATGACACCCCTTCCATGCGAGCATGCTTCGACATACTGAAGGCAGATCCAAACCTTGATCGGAACATCTACCTCAGAGCAGTGGATTTATTCAAAGATCCAATAAATAGAAAATTATTTCTGGAGCTGCCCGAAGAAAGACAGGATTGACTGGGTGCTAGTTCACATGATGTAAATGTTCTTCATGCACTTGGACTATTTGCTGTTATTCCCCAACCCCACTTTATCATGCGTTGTAATTTTAAACTTACTTGATGTCCCTTCTACTTGATTATCCCATGGAGTGGATGTCACGCCCCGTACTCTATACCGTCGAGGTATTGTCCGCTTTGGCCTACTGGCCTCACGGTTTTATCCCTTTCTAACAGTGATCGGCTCCAGAATGGGGGACTTCCCGGGCAGGTCACCCATCCCAATACTACTCCCCATTAAGCACGCATAACTTCGGAGTTCTTTTCAAGAACTGAGCCGATACTTCAAAAGGCACCTCGGTGATATAGAGTACAACTTAGCTATATTTGAGGGTGTTACGATCTACCCCTCTTATATAGGCGACGTCCTCGTCGCTGGGCACATATAGCACGCAATCAAGCCCCCAGGCAGGTAGGACTCTTGTAATATCCCGGACCTTTTGGATCCTTCTTCGTGGGTCCCGGATCTGGTTTTTGGAGCATCCGGCTCCGTTGTGTCCGAAATTTCGTTTCGGACATCTTTCGTGTTCGGATCGGCGCGATCCGGAGTTGTTTCGGAGGCCCGGAGGCGTTCCGCGGCTTTTCCGCGCGTGTTTTCCGATTCCCGGTGTGTGTTTCGGCTTTTCTTCGGAAGCTCGCTGCGGGCGAACCGGGCGGTTCACCCGGGCACTAGTGGTACCGTTGCGATCGGTGCGTTCCGAGGATTC
Source organism: Amorphophallus konjac (assembly GCA_022559845.1). Classification (NCBI taxonomy): domain Eukaryota; kingdom Viridiplantae; phylum Streptophyta; class Magnoliopsida; order Alismatales; family Araceae; genus Amorphophallus; species Amorphophallus konjac. The sequence goes on along the minus strand of CM040129.1, from coordinate 166,740,942 downwards.
CGGAAATGTATTTTTCTAATTTTTGGTATTTTTCTGAAAAATCGGATTTTCTTATATAACCCATTTCTTTTTCTTTTTCTTTTCTCCTTTCTCTTTCTTCTTCTTCTTCCTCCTTCCTTCCCCAACCGTGGCCGCCCTCTTCTCTCTCCCTCTCTCCCGTTCGAGCGCGGCGACCACCGTTTCGGCTGCAGACGGCGGCGGTGCGACGCGGCGAGGACGTGGGTGACATCGAGACGATCGTGCGGGCGTGCGGCAAGCGTGGGAAGCGTGGGGAGGCGAGGTTTCTAAAAGCGTTCTTCGCGATTCGTGGGTGATTCGGCGGAGCATTCGCTCCATTGAGGTAGGGTGACGTTCCTTAGCCTCTTGTCGATCATTCCCGTGTTTTATAGGCCGAGGGGAGGCCGAGAGGGGCTTGTTTGAGCATGTTTGGGGTTTTTCCATGTTTTGGGGAGAGTCGCCCGGTCTATGGATTCGATGCATGGATTCGTGTTTTGATGGCCTAGAATCATGTTAGGGGTCCCCAGGGGTCTTCCCCTCTGATTTTCCCCTCTCCGGTGGAGGTATGGGGGCGTGGAATGGTGTTTTTAGCCGTTCCCGGCCGTTCTCGATTTTCCGGGATGATAGCGGTCCACCAGTAACCGCCTTCATTAGGTAGCGGTCAGGTGGGGACCTCCTTCATCAAGGTTTCGAGCGTTGGGGCTTGTGCTGTTGGCAGGCGGTCGCGGTCTCGCGACTGACCGCGACTGCTGGTGGCGGTCAGGGGGCGACCGCTTTCGGCCTGGGGTCCGGCATGGTCTTCGAGACGGTTTTGACCGTTGGAGTCTGGTCGCGGTCTCCAGGAGACCGCTACCAGGCGAAGGCGGTCTTCACGCGACCGCTTTCACGTTTCGCGCACCAGGGTGGTCGCGGTTCCAGGACGACCGCGACCAGGTGATAGCGGTCCTGGGTCGACCGCTACCACAGGAGGCGGTCCTCCGGTGACCGCGACTCCCCTTCTTTACCGATTTGAATCCCGGACGAGCTAGTCTCGATCCCTGTGCTGACCCGTAGTCCGACTGATGCGGGGCATCATGTGGGGGCTACACGTGGGGGTGCCGTGGGGTCCCGGGAGGTGGTGGCTCCGGCTTGTGTCACCGTGCGTCGGTGTTGGTACAAGGAGCGTTCCTCGTACCTGTGGTTGCATCGTTGTTTTCCGTGACTCGAGAGTCTACTCCTTCAGTGACCCTCCACTAGTCGTAGCCCACCAGTACGAGGTGCTGGTCTCACCTGGGAGTGGTGTACGGGCACCCACCTTTCGAGACGGTTTGTGGACCGGTTACCGTAGGCCCCTCGTCGGTAGCCAGAGTCCGGCTATGGGGGAAAACCGGTCAGAGGACCAGACCTAGTGACGCAAGGTCTGTGTGTGCACACGTGGTTGGGGGCGGTTGGACCCACGTCGACAGGCGTGACCCCAGCTAGTTACTTGTTTGTGGTTACTTGTACGGTGTCTGCGCCTCGGGTAGGACCTACCACGTCAGGCGCTTCACCTGCGGTGCGGTGTAAGATGTCAGGGGACGCTACCGGCTGTGCTTCTAGTGGGTGGTACTCCTGTCGAGTACGGAGTGTCAGACTGTCAGTCGAGTGTTTCCGACCTTCGGGTTTTGGCAGTTCGACCGTTGAGTTTCGGTCTTCTCGTACCGTGGCACGTGTGTCGGTTTGCGTGCCGTAGGGTCTAGTTCTGTAGAGTACATGGCTTTCCTTTCCGAGGTACCTTCCTACCGCTAGAGTAGTGGTTTCTCGTTTTACGAGGTAGGGTTCGAATGATCCCTACTGAGTCTTGTTCCGAGACTCATTCCCTGGGTGTTTTCACCGCGTTTCAGGTGAGGCGCCACCTTCGGGGAGCGCGTCAGGAGCGCAGCGTGGTGCGGGTGCCCAGAGGTAGTGCCGGAGGTCAGAGCCGGGGTATGCCCCGTGTAGCTGTACTTTCTTTCTTGTCACTGTATTAGTCGTGGACTACTGTTGCTGTTGTTGTTATTTTATTGTGGACCATGTAAAATGTTATTTTATTTCTTGCTTAATATTATAACTGTTTAATTTCTGCAATTATCTGTGATGCTTGTGTAGTTTCCACACCATCCTTTTAACCCTTCCGAGTCTTCGGGCTCGTGGGTGGCGGTACGAGTCTCGGGTTATCGGGCCTTCCCGGTAATCGGATTCTCGGGTCGTTACAGCTGGTATCAGAGCGCGGTTGTGGAATTACATGAGAATCATAGGTAATTGTAGTGGTCCACTAGTCCACAACGATGATGTACAGGTGACGCTGGCATTGGGCATCGTGTGTTTTTCTTGACATTGCCGTTTCCGTGTTTTCTGTCTTGTGCTTCAGGAGCGAGGATGGCGCCGAGGAGGAGCTCTCGCTCTCAGCAGGGGCAGTCGGCTAGAGGCCAGGAGATTCAGCAGGAGGTCCAGAGGGACCAGGAGGAGCATAGTAGAGCGCCACGGGGGGCTACCGAGGCCGCGGATGCTGCGAGAGTTCCGGGGGCCGAGGATTTCTTCCGTGGCATGTACCAGCTTATGTCTCAGCAGTTCGGCGGAGAGGCCGGTGAGGGCTCGTCTGCTAGGGGTGGGCCAGGCCGAGCAGTGAGGGACTTCATGCAGTTCCATCCACCTTACTTTAGCGGCCAGGCAGACCCTGATGCGGCTCGTGATTGGCTCGATGAGATGGAGCGGGTGTTCAGTTCTGCGAGGAGTGCTGCCGAGGACAGAGTGGTGTTGGCCTACAACCAGTTGCAGGGTACGGCTCGGAGGTGGTGGTCTTCCGAGTGGAAGACGTCTTTTCAGCTTCGTCCACTTGAGCAGATCGAGTGGGATGACTTCGTCAGTGCTTTCGAGCGTACGTACTGTCCAGATGTTGTTGCCACGCAGCGGATGCGGGAGTTTCTGGAGCTGGTGCAGGGTGACATGTCCGTGTTACAGTACATGGCCCGATTTGTCGAGCTGGGTCGGTACGCACCTCATATCATGGAGCATAAGAGGGTGAGGACCACGCAGTTTGTGCAGGGCTTGAGGCTGGAGCTGAGGCACCATTTGATCGCGAACGGGGCCACTGATCTAGAGACAGCGTCTCGTGTTACGATTTCCTTAGAGATGGATATGCAGAGGACTCGAGGACCGATCAGCCAGGGGCAGTCTGTGTCAGGTCGGGGCCATCAGTCGGCTACCCAGCAGCAGGGTTCCTTCCAGCATGCGTCGGGTGGTTCAGGAGTATCGGCATCGGCAGCTTCGGTGACAGGATCTGCGTCCTTCGGCTAGAAGGTCAGGAAGTTCTTGAAGAAGAGTTTCCGGAAGAAGCATAAGGATCAGGGGCATGCTTCATCGGGCAGTGTACAGCAGCCGATTCCTTTGCAGCGTCAGGGATCAGGGGGTGGATCGCGAGGACCTTGTCCACGGTGTGGTAGGACCCACCCAGGCAGGCAGTGCACGGCGCCGATCATCTATTTTCGGTGTGATCAGCCAGGGCATATGGCGCGCGACTGTCCTCAGAGGCCGCCGCAGCAGCAGGTTCCCCAGCAGCAGAGGCAGCAGCAGCAGCAGCAGGGACAGTATCCGCCGCTACCCAGGTCAGCTAGCGTGGGAGGCAGGCAGAGGGCTCGGGGCCAGATCACGCACATGACCAGGGCAGAGGCAGTGGCGTCGCAGCTCGTGGAAGGTACCGTTCAGACTTTGGGTTGTGCGGCTCGGATTTTATTTGATTCTGGCGCGTCTCATTCGTTTATTTCGGAGGATTTTGCGTCGAGCATCGAGGAGCCGGTGACCCAGTTGTCCTGTGATTTGGCAGTGGAGTTACCTTCGGGTGACTTTATGATCACTCCGTATTGCTTCGACCAGGTTCCGGTGTGGATCGATGGGCGGAGTATGCCAGGCAGGTTTTATGCATTGTAGCTTCGGGATTACGATGTGATTCTAGGCATGGATTGGCTCGAGACTCATGGAGCGGTGGTGGATTGTGGGATGAAGAGGGTCTACTTCCAGCATCCGAGCAAGAGGACCTTCTATTTCCAAGGTATCCGTTCCGTCTCTTCTCGATTCCTTATCTCTGCTATTCGAGCCCGTCGATTGCTTGATTCCGGTTGTCAGGGTTTTCTCGCGTCAGTGGTTGTGTCTGACTGGATGGAGCCGAATGTCGAGGACATTACGGTGGTGTGCGAGTTTCCCGACGTTTTTCCCGAGGAGTTGCCTGGATTACCTCCCCGGCGGGAGATCGATTTCGTGATCGAGGTTGTGCCTGGTACGGGACCTTTGGCGAAGGCTCCCTACCGTATGGCCCCCGCTGAGTTGAGGGAGTTGAGGGCGCAGTTGCAGGAACTGCTGGCCAAGGGGTACATTCGTCCGAGCTTTTCCCCTTGGGGTGCGCCCGTGTTGTTGGTGAAGAAGAAGGACGGTAGTCTGCGCTTCTGCATTGACTATCGGCAGCTGAATGAAGTGACCATTAAGAACAACTATCCGTTGCCACGGATTGATGATTTGTTCGACCAGCTGCAGTCTGCGCGAGTGTTCTCGCGGATTGATTTGCGGTCCGGTTACTATCAGCTGAGAATTCGCGAGTCCGATGTGGAGAAGACTGCGTTCAGTACGAGGTACGGGCATTATGAGTTTTTGGTGATGCCGTTCGGGCTCACCAATGCCCCAGCAGCCTTCATGGACTTGATGCAGAGGGTGTTTCATCCGTATTTGGACCAGTTCGTGGTCATCTTTGTGGATGACATCCTTGTTTATTCGCAGTCTGCTGAGGAGCATGCGTACCATTTGGGTGTGGTGCTGCAGACGTTACGAGATCACCAGTTGTATGCGAAGCTCAGCAAGTGCGAGTTTTGGCTCAGCGAGGTGCGCTTTCTGGGGCACGTGATTTCTGGTGATGGCATTTCTGTGGACCCCGCCAAGGTCGAGGCAGTATTGCAGTGGCCGAGGCCGAGGTCGGTGACCGAGATCCGGAGTTTCTTAGGGCTTGCGGGTTATTATCGCCGGTTTATCCAGGATTTTTCCCGCATTGTGACCCCGATGACGAGGCTCACACGGAAGGATGTGCCTTTCGTTTGGTCCGAGGAGTGTGAGCAGAGCTTCAGCGAACTGAAGAGATTGCTCACCTCGGCTCCGGTGTTGGTTTTACCTTCTGGATCGGGAGGTTTTGTGGTGTGTACAGATGCTTCCGGCGTCGGATTGGGTGCTGTTTTGATGCAGCATGGTAGAGTGGTGGCTTATGCGTCTCGGCAGCTAAAGCCCCATGAGGAGAACTACCCTACCCATGACCTTGAGTTGGCGGCGGTGATCTTCGCGCTGAAGATTTGGAGGCATTATCTGTACGGTAAGAAGTTCGAGGTATTCACTGACCATCAGAGTTTGAGGTATGTGTTCTCGCAGAGAGATATGAACCTCAGACAAAGGCGTTGGATGGAGTTCATGAAGGACTATGACTTCACCCTGTCTTATCAGTCGGGCAGGATGAATGTCGTCGCCGATGCCTTGAGTCGGAAGGTTGCGGTTAGTACCTTGATGCTGAGGAAGTGGAGGCTCTGGGAACAGGTGCCCGAAGTATCCTTCAGGCTCAAGATTCCCCAGGAGCCAGGGTTGGCGGTGCTCGCGAGTCTGACTGTCACTCCTGCTATCCGTTGTCAGGTGACAGAGGCTCAGCATGCGGACCCTGAGTTGCCCCGGATTCTTGCGATGGCTGACGTGGAGCTCGGCGAGGACGGTGCTGCGAGGTTTCGTGGCAGGCTGTACGTCCCAATCGAGGAGCAGGTTCGTCGTGCGGTGCTGCGCGAGGCTCATGGGAGCAGGTACACCGTACACCCGGGTGCGACGAAGATGTATCGGAACTTGCAGAGGCAGTTTTGGTGGCCTGGCATGAAGAAAGATGTTGCCGAATTTGTGGCCAGGTGCCTGATCTGTCAGCAGGTGAAGGCAGAGCATCAGCGACCAGGAGGTACTCTCCAGCCCTTGGATGTTCCTGCTTGGAAGTGGGACCATGTGACCACAGATTTTGTGGTGGGGTTGCCGAGGACCCCGAGTGGGCAGGACAGTATTTGGTTGCTGGTGGATCGGCTGACGAAGGTGACTCGGTTGTTACCGGTCAAGGTCAGCTGGAGCGTGTCTAAGTTGGCTCGTCTTTATGTAGAGCGGATCGTGCCGTTGCATGGGGTTCCCATTTTGATCGTGTCGGATCGGGATCCGCGCTTCACTTCTGGATTCTGGAGGAGTTTCCAGCGAGCTCTTGGCACGGAGTTAGCGTTTAGCTCGGCATATCATCCTCAGTCAGATGGTCAGTCTGAGAGGACCATTCAGACTTTGGAGGACATGCTGAGATCCTGCTGCCTGGAGTGGCAGGGGAGTTGGATTCATCACCTACCGTTGGTGGAGTTTGCCTATAACAACAGCTATCATTCGAGCATCGGCATGGCTCCCTATGAGGCTTTGTATGGGCGTCCTTGTCGGACTCCACTTGATTGGTTTGAGGTGGGTGAGCGTGTTTTGACGGGACCGGAATTGGTGCAGTAGTGTGTGGATGTTGTGCACCTGGTTCGTCAGAACATGTTGGCGGCCCAGTGTCGGTAGAAGAGCTATGCTGACCGTAGGAGGCAGCCTCTCTAGTTCGCCGTGGGCGATCATGTGTTCTTGAGAGTTTCTCCGATGAAGGGGGTGATGCGTTTTGGATGGCGTGGGAAGCTGAGTCCCCGCTATATTAGTCCTTTCGCGATTGTGGAGCGCATCGGTGAGGTTGCTTACCGGTTGCAGTTACCTCCTGAGTTGGCGTCGGTGCATGACGTGTTCCATGTCTCGATGTTGCGGAAGTATATGCCCGATGACTCTCATGTGCTCGAGTTTTCGGTTTGGCCTGAGGTGACTCCAGATCTTTCTCTCCCAGAGTTTCCGATCCGCGTGGAGGATAGGCGAGAGCAGCGCCTGCGGAACAAGGTTATTCCCTTGGTAAAATTCGTGTGGCAACGACACTCTGGTGGTGAGGCTTCGTGGAAACGTGAGGACGAGATACGTCAGCAGTTCCCGTATCTGTTTGAGTGAGTCTTCCTCTTCTTTCCCCTTGGGTTGTTCTCAATTTCGAGGATGAAATTCCTTAAGGGGGGAGGGCTGTAATATCCCAGACCTTTCGGATCCTTCTTCGTGGGTCCCGGATCTGGTTTTCGAAGCGTCCGGCTGCGTTGTGTCCGAAATTTCGTTTCGGACATCTTTCGTGTTCGGATCGGCGCGATCCGGAGTTGTTTCGGAGGCCCGGAGGCGTTCCGCGGCTTTTCCGCGCGTGTTTTCCGATTCCCGGTGTGTGTTTCGGCTTTTCTTCGGAAGCTCGCTGCGGGCGAACCGGGCGGTTCACCCGGGCACGAGTGGTACCGTTGCGATCGGTGCGTTCCGAGGATTCCGGAAATGTATTTTTCTAATTTTCGATATTTTTCCGAAAAATCGGATTTTCTTATATAACCCATTTCTTTTTCTTTTTCTTTTTCTATTCTCCTTTCTCTTTCTTCTTCTTCTTCCTCCTTCCTTCCCCAACCGTGGCCGCCCTCTTCTCTCTCCCTCTCTCCCGTTCGAGCGCGGCGACCACCGTTTCGGCTGCAGAAGGCGGCGGTGCGACGCGGCGAGGACGTGGGTGACACCGAGACGATCGTGCGGGCGTGCGGCAAGCGTGGGAAACGTGGGGAGGCGAGGTTTCTAAAAGCGTTCTTCGCGATTCGTGGGTGATTCGGCGGAGCATTCGCTCCATTGAGGTAGGGTGACGTTCCTTAGCCTCTTGTCGATCATTCCCGTGTTTTATAGGCCGAGGGGAGGCCGAGAGGGGCTTGTTTAAGCATGTTTGGGGTTTTTCCATGTTTTGGGGAGAGTCGCCCGGTCTATGGATTCGATGCATGGATTCGTGTTTTGATGGCCTAGAATCATGCTAGGGGTCCCCAGGGGTCTTCCCCTTTGATTTCCCCCTCTCCGGTTGAGGTATGGGGGCGTGGAATGGTGTTTTTAGCCGTTCCCGGCCGTTCTCGGTTTTTCGGGATGATAGCGGTCCACCAGTAACCGCCTTCATTAGGTAGCGGTCAGGTGGGGACCATCTTCATCAAGGTTTCGAGCCTTGGGGCTTGTGCTGTCGGCAGGCGGTCGCGGTCTCGCGACTGACCACGACTGTTGGTGGCGGTCAGGGGGCGACCGCTTTCGGCCTGGGGTCCGGCATGGTCTTCGAGATGGTTTTGACCGTTGGAGTCTGGTCGCGGTCTCCAGGAGACTGCTACCAGGTGAAGGCGGTCTTCATGCGACCGCTTTCACGTTTCGCGCACCAGGGTGGTCGCGGTTCCAGGACGATCGCGACCAGGTGATAGCGGTCCTGGGTCGACCGCTACCACAGGAGGCGGTCCTCCGGTGACCGTGACTCCCCTTCTTTACCGATTTGAATCCTGGACTAGCTAGTCTCGATCCCTGTGCTGACCCGTAGTCCGACTGATGCGGGGCATCATGTGGGGGCTACACGTGGGGGTGCCGTGGGGTCCCGGGAGGTGGTGGCTCCGGCTTGTGTCACCGTGCGTCGGTGTTGGTACAAGGAGTGTTCCTCGTACCTGTGGTTGCATCGTTGTTTTCCGTGACTCGAGAGTCTACTCCTTCAGTGACCCTCCACTAGTCGTAGCCCACCAGTACGAGGTGCTGGTCTCACCTGGGAGTGGTGTACGGGCACCCACCTTTCGAGACGGTTTGTGGACCGGTTACCGTAGGCCCCTCGTCGGTAGCCAGAGTCCGGCTACGGGGGAAAACCGGTCAGAGGACCAGACCTAATGACGCAAGGTCTGTGTGTGCACATGTGGTTGGGGGCGGTTGGACCCACGTCGACGGGCGTGACCCCAGCTAGTTACTTGTTTGTGGTTACTTGTACGGTGTCTGCGCCTCGGGTAGGACCTACCACGTCAGGCGCTTCACCTGCGGTGCGGTGTAAGACGTCAGGGGACGCTACCGGCTGTGCTTCTAGTGGGTGGTACTCCTGTCGAGTACGGAGTGTCAGACTGTCAGTCGAGTGTTTCCGACCTTCGGGTTTTGGCGGTTCGACCGTTGAGTTTCGGTCTTCTCGTACCGTGGCACGTGTGTCGGTTTGCGTGCCGTAGGGTCTAGTTCTGTAGAGTACAGGGCTTTCCTTTCCGAGGTACCTTCCTACCGCTAGAGTAGTGGTTTCTCGTTTTACGAGGTCACCTTCGGGGAGCGCGTCAGGAGCGCAACGTGGTGCGGGTACCCAGAGGTAGTGCCGGAGGTCAGAGCCGGGGTATGCCCCGGGTAGCTGTACTTTCTTTCTTGTCACTGTACTAGTCGTGGACTACTGTTGCTGTTGTTGTTATTTTATTGTGGACCATGTAAAATGTTATTTTATTTCCTGCTTAATATTATAACTGTTTAATTTCTGCAATTATCTGTGATGCTTGTGTAGTTTCCACACCATCCTTTTAACCCTTCCGAGTCTTCGGGCTCGTGGGTGGCGATACGAGTCTCGGGTTATCGGGCCTTCCCGGTAATCGGATTCTCGGGTCGTTACAACTCTAGAGGTGGCCCCTACAGGCTCAAGAGGTGGCTCCCACTATGTAGCACTTTGCTCCATTACGGACTTAAGAGGTGGCTCCCATAGCGTAGCACTTTGTCCTGCATGGCACTTAGTTCCCACACTTCCGGCTGGGGTATAGCTCTGATACCATTCTGTCACTCCCCGTACTCTATACCGTCGAGGTATTGTCCGCTTTGGTCTACTGGCCTCATGGTTTTATCCCTTTCTAACAGTGATCGGCTCCAGAATGGGGGACTTCCCGGGCAGGTCACCCATCCCAGTACTACTCCCCATTAAGCACACTTAACTTCGGAGTTCTTTTCAAGAACTGAGCCGATACTTCAAAAGGCACCTCGGTGATATAAAGTACAACTTAGCTATATTTGAGGGTGTTACGGTGGACCTTATCATGTGTTGTAATTTTAAACTTACTTGTTGTCCCTTCTACTTGCTTATCCTATGGAGTGGACCTTATCATGTGTTGTAATTTTAAACTTACTTGATGTCCCTTCTACTTGCTTACCCTATGGAGTGGACCTTATCATGCAAATTTCGCATATGATATCATAGTCGCACCTATTGTGTTTCATAAACTCTTACGTACAGGCAATTGAAGGTCGAAAAATGGGAAGATACCAATGCTATGTAGTGTGGGTTGGACGAGAACCCGGTATTTATTACAGCTGGCCTGAATATTTTGTCCAGGTCAATGGATATCATGGGGCTCGTTACAAGGGTTTTCACTCGTTAGAGGATGCACACAAGGCTATAAATGGGTGTGACAACAGCGGGCATACACATATTGCTGATCGATCCCAAGTAATTACAAGGCACATGCCTGCGTCTCCTGCAAATCCTATGTCACCCTATCATGCAATGAACCAATCACTGCTACAGTAGAGGACACAAATGTCCAACGTGTCTTGTACTGTTGTTGTCCTATTGATAATTCTAGTAGTGTTGCTCTTGTTTATATTACTTACTCTCCTAGTTGTGTTGTTTAAGGTGGGGACTTCATAGACTATGTTTGTTCACAAGTACTTTTTCTCTGTTATGTACTAGGGTTATATGTATCTGCTGTTGTTAAACCATATACCATTCATTTTATTAATGGATAATGACTTCATCAACAAATCATGTTGCAATGGTGATGGAAATGTTTGGTGTGATGTGTAGATCTTGATCGCATTCTATTGGAGTTTCTCTTGGAGGATGATGACATGATCAACAACATTGAGGAGGCCATTCTTGAAAGAGTGGAAGCTGAGGAAATGTCGCCACCTATTCGTCGACGCATGCATTCATCAGTCCACGCAGGTCAAATATGGGTGACAAATATTATCAATGGACATGAGCAGAGGTGTTACAAGATGTTCAGGATGCACCCAACTATGTTTACAAGATTGACCGACATCTTGGTAGGCCGTGATTTGTTAAAGGATTTAAGATATGTATCTGCTGCTGAACAGTTGGCTATGTTCCTATATGCCACCGGTCATGGGGTGTCTAGTGGTGCATTATGTGAGCACTTTCAACATTCTTCTCAAACAATCAGTAAGTATGTAAATGAAGTCATCGTTGCCATCAACCATTTGAAGGAAGAATATATTCAACTACCCACACCTACACAAGCTCACGAGTGTCATCCCTACATTCGTGGCAAAGAACGCTTCTACCCGTATTTTAAGGTGAGATCTTTTTACTTAGTCATTCCTCCCCAGTACATTGATACCTTAAACTTACCAACGTAATTTTTTGTCTAGGACGCCATTGGTGCCATAGACGGAACACACATTCCTGCAAACGTACCAATTTCAGAGAATGACCGGTTCCGCAACCGTAAGCAATGCATTACACAAAATGTAATGGCGGTTGTATCATTTGATATGCTTTTCCAGTCTGTGTGTGTTGGATGGGAAGGATCGGCTGCTGATATGCGGGTGCTAAAGTGGGCTTTAGATGAAGGAGGTTTCTCTGTACCGCCAGGGAAGTATTATTTGGTTGATTCTGGATATGGAAATTCTTCATCTTTTTTGGCACCGTATAGGGGGGGTGAAGTATCATCTTGCTCAATTCCGTGGTCGTGTGAATGTGCCTTACGAAAATAAGAAGGAAAAATTCAATCATCGTCATGCCCAATTGAGAAACGTGGCGGAGCGCACATTTGGGGTCTTGAAGATGCGATTTCATACTTTGCGTGAGGGCAACATGTACCCTTGGCCGACACAGCGTAAGATAGTCCTTGCATGTTATGTGGTGCAGAACTTCATACGTCGTAACAAGGGTATGATTGGTACTTCAATCGGGTTGGTGACGAAGATGTGCAAGGGGATGATATTGATGATCAGGAAGTTCCCACTGTATCATCCATCGGCCAGCAACAAGTTGCTGCAGGAGAGCGCCTTAGGAATGACATTGCCAATAGTATTTGGGGGTCGACATGAGATTTTGAATTCTACTAGGCTATTTCTTCGGTTGCTATTAAATTATGTGTGTTATGTAAGATGACGTTACTTTCCGCCAACCTGTAGACGCGAGAACATTTACTTTAGTTCTTTTAGTTCTTGCTTTATACTTGGACAATTTCTATATAAATCGTAGTTCGTTCATCTAGTAGGTTTAACATGGTGCATTGTAGTGGAGGATGTTTAATTAGTACATGGGTTTCATTTACCTTTTACAATAGTTTCATATGCGTAACCTTTTTTTGCAGGCCACACCCTCCCAACCCTAGCTTCTCATGCAGTTGGATAGTTGGATGGGAAGAGGCCTTAGAGGGCAATGATGAGTAAAAAATATGATGAAAATGACATTGTCTAGGTGGGTGATTGATTATGTTAGCAACACAGTGAATAACTTTACACAGCTGTGGAGGTTCCTCGGAGCATATATGTTGTGATGGGTTTGAACTGGGAGGGCTGACTTGTCAAATAACCCCTTGTAATGCCATGACAGTTCATGGTAGCAGGAGCGGTTAGAGGGCTTGAAGGGCAATGATGATAAGTCTTATGATGATAATGGCATTGTCTAGTTGGGTGATTGATGATGTCGGTAACACAGTGAATAACTTTACACAGTTGTGGAGGTTCCTCGGTGCACATATGCTGTGATGGGTTTGAATTGTGAGGGCTGACTTGTCTCTCAACCCGTTGCAATGATATGACTGTTCATATTAGTCTGAGCCTTCTTCATGTCTCTCAATTCCCTGCAATGCTTTGTCTGTTCATATAAGTCTGAGCCTTCTTGTCTCTCAAACCCTTGCAATACATCCTTTACTGAGCCCTCTACATCATACACTGTGATCGGTTGACAGGCTTATAATGAAGCACTCCTAATTTTTGCCAGAGTAATGTTACTGAAATGCCATTTAAAAAGCATGTTTTGTGTTCTTGGCATTCCCTCATATCTGCAATGGCCAGTTACAGTTATTGTGAGACGTGCAGAACAACTTGGGTTTTGGGTTAATCTGACTTGGGTTTTTATTCATATTCTCATGTTGCTGGACTTCTTTCGACAGGTTGTGCAAATCTATTTTAATGTTGTCGATGTCATAATCTTGGATCCTGTGCCTGATAAGTTTCACAGCATTTTTGTTTAAATGTTATGTCTCCCCATAGCATGTGAGCAGGTATGTGACATAAGAACACAGCTGAGCCATCTTTGGGCAATGTGAGCAGGTATGTGAGCAGGTATGTGACATGTTTGTCATACTATTTTATTATTCTTTGGATTCTTGTTTTTGGTGCAATTTTTATCACAGAAGTCAATTAGGAGGAAGCGAATTAGTGTTTGACAGACTTATGCATTGTTTTATTTTGTTCTTTATGTGCCTTTCTTTGGGTCTGAATCTCAGTGGCAGCCCTTCTTTTTATTATTTAAGAAACTTGTCTTGCTATATATATATCCACTTCCGAAAAATGAATCTCAGTGGTAGCTAGGTTCGTGCAAATAGAGTTTTTGGTTTCTTTATTGCTCTATTAAACCATTCATTTTGTTAACCGATAAGATTAATAAACCCACAGAAGTCATTACTATAATCAGTACATCGATCGTGCATGGATACTTATTAGATCCCCCAAGGGATGTAATTACTTTTGTGTTTTCTTTCCACTGTATGTCATTGCATTTGTACTACCTTTTAAACTCCTTGTTGGTCTGCTCATCCTGTAGGATATGGGTTCCTTCATTCAGAGACAGTTGAAGTAAATGAGGCCTTGCATGCACAAAACATTAAAAAAGATCTTCAACACTAAGTTAATTGTGAAGACAAGGTTAGTTATTACTTATTATAGGTTCCGTAGCATGCTTCTTTGACCAACATGCCTCATATATCAGTAAGCAAGTGGCTCGTTCATTGTACAATGTATCTTTATCTGAACATACATAGCTGTTCATGCAGCAGAGCTGATGTAATCTTGCTTCAATATTTACCAGCTGCGGACAAGTAACTGAGGAGCAGCTTGCTGCATTGTTTACCAGCTGCGGACAAGTAAGTTTCTCGAGAGCTTAATTTCTTTCCTTCGCTTAGCTTAGTTGCCAACCCCCAACCCCCAATCAAGGTGGTTGGTGCTGATTGATCAACACAGCCTTTTGGATATCTAGTTTACCAGTGAAGTGTAAAGGATTTGGACTGCAGGTTGATATCTGTCAAGTGTACTTGAATTCATAATGACTTGTAAAATTGCCCTCTAAAGAGTTCATCAAATGTCTTTTTCACCACTTCTCCCATTTGCGGCCCCAAAGCCACAATTCAGAATATTCTTAAAAATTGAGTCCAGCATGTATTATAGAAACAAATATGGAAGAGTGAGAAACCATGAAAGGAAGTTACCGGAGTATCTTCATGTTCATGGAAATGTAAGTCACTTTTCTAATCCTGCACATCAGTGGTACAACAACCAAATCAACTATCAATATGATCTTTATGGACCGTTTCTTTCCTTTTACCATTTCTCTCTTAACCAGGTCTGCAATCTCCAAAATGTACCTCGATTGATATGGTTTGCCAAACTATTTCCCATGATCTGTGACCTTTTTAGTTTATACTTAGGAGTTTTGATAGGAGACTTGCTGAAGATGATGATGTGAGCTCCAATTTTCTCCAGCATCTATTCAACGAGGAGCATTCCTAAGTTCATCTTAATCTATTGTGAAGTGAGATAACAACTTCACTGTTAGGAGAGGATTGCAGGCGTTGCTATTGGAGACAAGGTTATTCCATCTTTACTCTTTGATTCAGTCTCAATTTACTTATTTTTAGTGAACACAATGACTCAATCCTTTTCACATGCTTTGATCTTCTGTACATGGTTGGATTCCCAGAACATTCCATAAAACAATCTCTAGCCTACAGATGGAACTGGCAGCAGCAAGAACTTCACAAGGAAGTCACTACGATGAAAGAAGCAATTGAACTTTGTCTCCTTTCTTTGATTCTTATTGGTATATAATTTGTCTTTGATATCATACATGTGTATAGTTAGCAGATTAGATGTCAGAGTAGGAAGGCGGCCATCCCGCTCGTCCAAGAACTCGGAACCATCCCCGGTCGCCTTCCCGTTGCCGTGCACAATCCTCAGCATCAGGAACGGCTCCCATGACTACGGCGACCTCACCCAGCAATGCGCCGCAGCCGCCTCCTCTCCCAGGGCCGACTCCTTCACGCCTGCGTCGTCCTCCTCTCCTCCGTTCGTGACAACTTCATCGGCTCCAAGCCCATCGAGTTCTACTCCAAATGCGGTCCCCTCGACATGGGATGCGATAATGGGATGATACAATCTTTTGTATTTAAGTAGTGCGATGTATGGTCTGTAAAATATGGTACACAATGAAATTACCCGACATTTTTTAATTTGTAATTTCAATTGTGACAGTTGGTGCATAATTTGGATGTGTAAAATTTAATCCCAATTTAAATGCAATGACTTCATGTGTGCAAATTGTGATATGTGAGTGTCTGAATACACAATGGGCCGAACATGGGATTTTAGAAACCGTAGTGGTGAATGTTAATCAATTTGAATGGGTTGTAGTGTCACGACTGGTGGAGAACAAACATAAGACCTTGATTTCACGTTTGTTTTTGATTATAATATGGCAAAAAATTTTTTCCCATTTATGCAAAAGTGGATCGTTGTGTAGAGATTTCAGCATTTTGATCGTTAATCGGTGAAAAAAGAGACCCAAGCATCACGGTATTTTACGTCAAACGAGAAAAAAAGTTATATATGGTGTCGCTGGGTTACGCTAAATCGCACGTGAGTTGGAGTTCATTTCCTTTGTAGCCATAGAAGCAGCAAATAGAGGTAGTCCTTGTAATTACTTCCCTCTTAACCCATCTCCAATTTTTAGGAATTCTTGTCAAAGTAGATGGAACAAGCCTCCTTATTCTCTGGCTAACCTGGGTTATGGTACATTCTTGTCAAAGCAAAAGTAGACATTCTTTGGAATAAGTAAACTCCAGTTAAGGTATTCTCCTTAACCTATTCTGCTATCAAAGAGGCCCTTAGAGAAAGAGGGGGGGAGAGGGACAGAGAAAGAGAGAGACATCGGAGGACTCACAGTGTGGGGGGTGGGGGTCCTTACTCCAGCGGGGAGGGGGGCATGGTGGGGGGGGGGGAGCTTATTTCGGTAGACAGGGGGCAGGGTGGGGGGCGGGTTTACTCCGACAAGGAATGGAGGTGCAGTGGTTGCATGAAGAGGAGACGCGGCCATGGCGAGGGGGCACCGGGCGGACGACGATGGGGTGAGGGGAGAGGGGTCGACGCGCGTGTGAGGCGTGAGTGTAGGAGAGGAATAGGGCCGCCGAAGGGGTGCCGGTGCAATGGAGAGAGAGGAAGAGAGTGAGAGAGAGAGGGCGCGACGGGAAGAGAGGAAAGTGGAGTGGGAAAGAGATAGAGGGATGCGTGAGGGGGAGAGGCAGGCGCGACGAAGACCCTGCCGAAGGTGTGTGACGATGCGGACGTTGGTGTAGAGAGGAAGAAGTGTGAAGGAGAGGGCCTCGCGGAGGGGGGCACCGCGGTGCAGTGCGTGTGTAGTGAGGAGAGAGGGTGAGAGAGATCGCGAGGGGTAGCGGAGACCGGTGCTTATGTAGGAGAGAGAGAGAGAGCGTGAGAAAGAGAAGAGAGAGGGAGAGTGCCTGCCTGTGTATGTGTGTGCAGAGAACTGTGCGAGTGTGAGAGGTGAGAAAGAGAGAGAACGGGGGAGGTCGAAGTGCAATGCGGTGGCAAGGGGGAAGGGAACAGGAGAACACGCGGAGGTCCGACAGAGGGAGAGAGAGTGCGTGGGAGAGAAGAGAGCGCGGTGGGGAGAGCAGGGCTGCCGCGGTGATGCAAGTGGAGGGAGTGCGGCAGCTGCAGTGTTTACGAGATGGTGGCTGCGGTGGTCGCGAATGGGAGAGGTGGAGGGAGAATAGACAGCCGGAGAGAGATACACCGGCAGAGGGGAGACAGCCGACGGAGCTAGGATGCGGTGACACGGCGGCGTCGTAGAAAGGATCGACAGCACTCCGAAGACGCGAACGGGACGGGATAACTACTGCCTCGCACAGCTCGGTCTCACACCAGACGGTCTCTCACCGGGTAATCACTCTCTTCTCACAAAGGAGATGGAGGGAAGGGAAGCAAGGAGAGGGAAACTCTTCTCACGTACAAGCTTCTTTTTCATTCAATCTATGCATATGAAAAGCCTTACACTATCCTCCTTTATATAGGAAAGGTCGTATCCCACTAGGACAAGAATATCCCTAATCTTTTCAACTAAAGACATCCATGTCCTAGCCCAATAAAACAAAAGCCAACTACCAACTTTTGACTTGGCCAAAAATAAAAATACTTTGACTTGGTGGTTAATAATACAATACCACCATAGTAAAATACACACAAATAAAAATACATATGCAATACACACAAGTAAATACTCAGGACGCCGAGTCTTCAAGAGGCCGAGTCTCTGAGCCATAAGCTTGGTGGAGTTGGGGCGGTGCAGCGTCGGCTGCGTGTGACTGGTCCGGTGGTGTCCCCACCAACCCTCCCGGGGCGGCTGGAACTCGACTCCGTCGAGTAAGGTGGGACACCGCTCTGGTAGTGCTCCAGCAGGTCTGGATCGAGGCGCTAGAGGTCTTCCCGGCTGATCCAGGAATCATCAAAAGGTGGACGGTCCCGCCAACGGATAAGGTAGCGCTGGCACACCCTGCTCCATGTAGCTATCACCTGCTCATCCAGTATCTTCTCGAGTTACTCGCGCGGTGCTCTCGAGGCTGTGGGACGCATAGGGGTGGGCTCACTCTCAATGGGAGGAGAAGGCTCGAAAGGGTCACTAGAAATCGTTGTGGGTTCCTTGTAGGCCACTAGGTCTGTCACATTAAAGGTAGAGCTAATCCCATATTCGAGAGGTAAGTCCACAACATAAGCGTTGGAACCAATTTTCCGTAGTATTTGGAAGGGACCATCACTACGGACTTGCAACTTTTTAACGGCTCCCGAGAGGAGTCGTTCGGGTCGAACCCGTACCATGACCAAGTCACCCTCTTGAAATTCGTGGTGACGCCTATGTGAATCAGCCAATCGTTTGTAAGTCTCATTACTGAGGCTTATTTGCTTGCTAATTGACTCATGTAGACTCTTAACATGCTGTGCAAACTCTTCAGCTGACTTGGACGTTCTAGACTCGAGGGGAAGGGGAATGAGATCCACAGGTTTCTTAGGTTTGTATCCATGCACGACCTCAAATAGACTTATACCTATGGACCTATTGACAGAGTTGTTATATGTAAATTCGACTTTGGGCAAGAGAAGATCCCAAGTGCCAGAATGATCCCCTACAAGACACCTCAAAGATTCTTGAAATTTCTATTGACGACCTCTGTTTGCCCGTCAGTTTGTGGGTGATAGACAGTTGAGAATTTGAGTTTAGTGCCAACTAGGTGCCAAAGTGTCTTCCAAAAGTAGCTAGTGAACCGGACATCTCTAATAGACACTATGATTCTGACCTGGTGGTAGTCACTTTTTGAGTCAATCTTGGGAAAGATGGTGGCTCCACTCATCATGTCAAGCATGTCATCAAGACGGGGAATGCGAAATCTATACTTGACAGTGATTTTGTTGATGGTGCGACTTGTAAGGTTCCACACAGCACAGTACGGACAACGCAGCGGATAATAAAAATTTATTTACCCGAACCCGGCTAGATGGAATCCCAGATCCATGCTCTGATCAACGTTATAATTACCCAACCCCTAACTACGGGTTACAGATTTCACCTTGCGCGGAACGACGCTGTCCGCTATGCCCGATGCAGAATCTCACGGACACCGAGCTGTACAGAAGTATGGCCTCTAGAGCAGATCCACACTGATCCTTGCACAACGACGGCGTCTCCCAGCCCCGATCTTTCCTTTTCTTTCCCTTTCTGGAGAGAGAGAGCTTCCAGAGAGAGAGAGAGAGAGAGCAAGAGGGAGGAAAGGGGAGAGTTAATCTCTTCTTCCCTTGTTGTTAGTGCTTGCTTAAGCCAAGGGTAGAAGAGAGCTCTCGTAAGTGGCATATATATAGGATTAGGCCCGTTTTGAAAAGAACCCATAAGGACCAAAATCGTATATATATACTTTTCATTATTGTACATATATATTAAGTCCCTCTTATATGTCTTTCCAAAAGGATTTCAATGGAATTAATATATACATTTGTACAATAATAATTCGTCACACAAGAATCCATTGTGTGTGATCCTCTAGGCCCATAGTCACTCTAGTTTAAGGCCCATTAACTTCTAATTCCTAATTAGAAGTAAATTAAACTTATTATTCACTTCTACTAGAGCCGAATAATAGTTTAACTTATTCCGAACCTCTGATCACGTTGGGTCAAGTAAATTCGCGTGATCCTAGAGGACGCCGGGTTTAAACCAGCCTGTCTCGTACCTGTAAGTCCACAGTTACCGCATCGATATAATCCCTCGCTCCTTCTATGAGTCTGGTACTATCTAGGGTATGATTTTCGTCAAACCCCATGATCGTGCCATTTGACCATGACCTCCTTAAAGTGTATGACGTCCGTTCTAAACGAACTCACACGACCCTGGCCATGGATTTAACAGAGTGTCAATATCATGACCCATTAACTATCCGATATATACCCGACAATGAGCGATCCCCTCTTGACCATTGATGATCTTCACACGTATCTTGGAGTGGTTAATGACTCGGCAACTCATGACTTATGGTTAAAGTCACTTAGCCAAGTAATTAAACCATTCCAGTCCTCATGTAAGATCCGATCAATATCTCAGGTCAAAGGACCAACGATGCTACTGAGGCCGTTGGATCTTCAGTTGACATTAGGTATAATCAACCATCTGAAGATCCAATAGCGGATCAGTTCAGTGCACTTCCTCCCAGGACGTACACCTACACATATGTGTTGGTGTCCCGCACCAATGACCATGAGACTGGTCAGTCACACATCATGTGTACTAGTTTAATAGGTAATCAAAGGCCCCGAATGATTACCCTCCAACCAGGAACAATTTAAGGTATGTGTCCATGTAAAGTCAAGTCTCATGATCGAGATCCCATCTCGAGTTGACTTTACAACCACATATCCTAGGGACATTGTAAAGTAATATACAATCACATATTTACGCTCAAATATCACTTTATTAATAATGAACAAGATCGTACATTTATCGGGTCTACCAGACCCTAAATTGACATGTAGCACACCAACACTAACAATCTCCCACTTGAACTACAGCCAATTGCCCACAACTTTTAGGCCCATTTTATCCCGATGGCGCTCAAATACAGTCTGTGTCAAAGGCTTAGTTACTAGATCTGCTATGTTATCTTTTGACGGCACACGCTCTACCGTCACATCTTCACGATCAACAATCTCCCGAATAAGGTGGAAGCGCTTGAGAATATGCTTCGACCTTTGGTGAGAACTCGGTTCCTTCGCCTGGGCGATGGCCCCATTATTATCATAAAATAATGGGATGGGAGCTGATATCTCGGGAACTACGTCGAGTTCCAAGATGAATTTCTTCATCCAGACAGCTTCCTTAGCAGCTTCAGTTGCAGCAATATATTCTGCCTCCGTCGTCGAGTCTGCAGTCGTATCTTGCTTGGAGCTTCTCCAACTGACTGCCTATAACGACCCAGAGTTCAGGATACCGATATACCGATAACATCGATACACCGATACCAAGAACTGGGGAAGCCACCCAAGAGGCTGATGAGGCCCCTGAAGGGTTAGTAGGGTTATGTCGAGGGAATGTATAACGAATTGCAATTTGGAACACGTAGATTACAATTAAGTAATAAAATTAACACAAGTGCGGAAGCAATTCAAAATAATCAGAGTGATATATATATATATATATACTAGTCCAGATAAATAAAAGTACTAGTCCACAAGGGTACAACTACACGGGGCATACCCCGGCAGAAGTACAACAAAAGCCTCAAAAGGCGGCTCGACTAAAGCTGGCAGCTAGACGCGGTCTCCGAAACAGCTCACGAAGCACCGGGAGACGACGGGCGCGGCTCACCTGAAAGGAGAAGGGTGAGTCACAGCCAGATTCAGTAGGGGTCACGCAGATCCCTACCTCGCACTAAACAAGCATTCATGCATAAATAAAAGCAATTAGAGCATGCATTTAATTAAAATAACAGGCAATGGCATGAATAAACTACTCAAGTAAAGATGTAAACTCTAACTAAGCAAGTAGAACAGCTAACACATGCCACAGCTAAATAAATGCAAGCGACTAAAACTAAATCTACCAAAATAGAATAAGCCTTAACTAATCCAAACAATAAGGAAGGACAACCACTAGAGCAGAAACCAGATGCGTCCACTGACGACTTACACTGCGTCTCAAGCACTCGCAGTCGGTAAACGACAAGCTGAGCGCGCAAACAGTACCAAACCAAGTGACCAGTCGGAGTGGCACCAGTCGGTGTCAGTCCATAGTCTCCGACCACGTGTGCACACACTGACTCTAGCCTGAGCCAGGCCCTCTAGCTAGTTTTCTCCCTTGGTAGGACGCTACCATTGGCTGGGAGCCCACGGAACTAGCTTACAAACCGTGTATGGGAAATACCCCTCCGCTATCCTCAAGCGGGTCGGTACTCAACGGACCTAGGGCAACAACAGTGGCTCCATTGCATGGAAAGAAAAGCTACTCTATTGGTATAAGAAACCTGCCATCGAACAGTGAAACAACATAAACATGGCACAGTTACGTAAAGGAACGCATAACAAATGGGCTGGCAACTTATTAAACCCAACAGGCAAGCGGCGGTTAGATGTCCACGCGCTACATGAAAGTAACGGTCAGAGGATGGCGCGTCACACCAAGAACGACGCGTCTGTCCTCGTCCGTCACTTCTGCCTGAGTTCCAGCTCAAAAGGCCCAAAAGGGAATGTGACAGTAGGGGCCCTGTGCGTTACATCGATGCAACGCGTTGGGTCACCGCCGTTACATCCACCCGAGGCCAAAAACCAACGTACAACGTTCGAAATCAGACGCAGGTGAAGTGACGCGCTCGCCCAGGCGAGTCAGACGGAAGTGACAGCCGGCCGACTGGCCGTCGGGCTAACCGCCTCACCCGGTCAACGTAAAACGCCGGACGAGTAACGGATGGGGATCCCACCGTTACTCTCCAAATAACGCACCCTCATCGGGCCGTTGTTTGGAAAAGATGCGTCCACTAAGGACCGTCAGGCGTGTGACGGTTCCTGGCAGGACCGTCACACCACCTGGAACATGGGCGGGTACGGTTTGAAAACCGGGGCCCTCCCAGACGATAAAAATCATCGGGTAACGTCGTAGAAACCTGTAACCTGTCAAACCATGCAACCCATACAACAATTTAACGCCTAAATACATCACATGCAAGGCCTACAATGCATTAATCTCAAGGATTTAAGCTAAAACCCCACAAATAGGAAAATTAACATTATGCATGCTACTGGGTCCTAATCAACAGAACGAGCTACAGGAAATGATCCTAGCGAGATCAGGATTCCATCCCCCTACCTCTTGCGAGCCGAAACCGACGAAATGGCCGCATGCAAGGAGGTAGGCTCACCGGGCCTTCAAGCTCCACCTCGCTCCCACGATCACCGAACCATGCCGAAATGGGTACCTACGCGTTCCTCTCGACGCGAGGAATCCAACGGCGCCAACCACGCTTCAATCCGCCGTCGAATGGCCTACAACCCAAGAGAGGGGAAGAGGACGACCGCGGAGGAGAGAGAGAGCGTGAGGGAGAGTGAGATCGACGAGGGAGAGAGAGGGGGTGAGGGTGAGAGATATAATAAAAATAAAATTAATATATATATAATATAATCATTATATATATAAAAATCTTATTAATATTAATAACCCTCAAAGCTCCAAATAAATCCGGAAAAATACCAGATAAATTCCTAAAAATCCAGAAAAATAGCCGGAAATTCCAGAACAAATACTAGAACAAAACCACTAAGGATCCATTAAGGCACGGGCCTTACTCTGCCCCTCCATTCAACATGAATACAAACCCTGACATGGATTTGCAGTCATCTGGATCTGACTGGAAACTAGAATCTGTGTAAGCTCTGAGCTGTAGGTCCTCTCCTCCATAAAGCAGAAAAAGATCCTTAGCCCTTCGCAAGTACTTAAGGATGCCCTTTACTGCCTTCCAGTGCTCTTCACCTGGATTTGCCTGATATCTACTGATAATGCTCAAAGCATTGGCAACATCAGGCCGTGTACATAGCATTGCATACATGATTGACCCTATGGCCGAAGCATAGGGTACCTTATTCATGTGTGCCACCTCCTCAGATGATTTAGGGCTCATCCCCTTAGATAGACAAATTCCATGTCTCATAGGAATGAGACCTCTTTTGGAATTTTCCATCCTAAACATTTTGAGGATAGTATCTATGTACATGGATTGGGATATTCCTAGCATCCTTTTAGATCTATCTCGGTAGATCCTTATGCCCAGCACATAGGATGCTTCTCACAAATCCTTCATGGAGAAGGTCTTGGATAACCAAGACTTAGTTGATGTTAACATCTCTACATCATTCCCAATGAGTAATATGTCATCAATATAAAGGACCAAGAAGGTCACAGAGCTCCTACTGACCTTCTTGTTAACACAGGGTTCATCTTCATTCCGAATGAAGTTGAAAGATTTGACAGCCTCATCAAATCTTAAGTTCCAGCTTCGAGATGCTTGCTTTAATCCATAAATGGACCTTTGAAGTTTGCATACCTTATTAGGATGTAGCTTGGAGGTGAATCCTTCAGGCTGTACCATGTACACCTCTTCTGACAGATTTTCATTAAGAAAAGCTATCTTCACGTCCATTTACCAGATCTCATAATCCAGGTATGCAGCAATGGCGAGAAGGATTCTGATTGACTTAACCATAGCTACTGGTGAAAATGTCTCATCATAGTCAATGCCTTGTCTTTGACGATATCCTTTCGCCACTAGTCTAGCCTTGTATGTGTCAATCTGTCCATCTGCACCGATTTTCCTTTTGAAAATCCACTTGCAATCGATAGGGACTTTCCCTTCGGGTACATCAACTAAGTTCCAAACTTTGTTGGTGTACATGGACTGGATCTCTGAATCTATTGTCTATTGCCATTTCTCGGAGTCCGTACTACGGATTGCATCCTGGTACGATTGAGGATCTTCATCCTCATTGATACATACCTTAGAGGACCTCTCTAAGACATGTCCAACATATCTCTCAGGTTCTCTTGGTAGTCTACCAGATCTTCGTAGTGTCTGTGTTTCACTCTGAATAGGATCAACCGATATAGTCTCATCTAATGAGTTTGTGTCTACAGGTTGTGGCTCTTGGACCTCGTCCAATTCTATCTGGCTCCCACTATTTTTCTGGAGTAGATATTCTCTTTCTAGAAATATAGCTCTCTTAGCCACTAAGACCCTTTGCTCAGAAGGGTGATAGAAGTAATATACGAATGTCTCCTTTGGATATCCCACAAACCTACACTTATCGGTTCTCGACTCAAGCTTATCACTATCGTTCTTCTTTACACGAGCAGGACACCCCCAAATTTTAATGTGATTAAAATTTGGTTTCCTGCCCTTCCATATCTCATATGGTATAGAAGGAGCAGATTTACTTGAGATCCTATTCAATAAATAAACCGCAGTCTCTAATGCATAGCCCCACAGAGATAAGGGTAGTCCTGACATAGACATCATGGATCGGATCATGTCTAACAAGGTCCTGTTTCTCATTTCGGATACACCATTGTGTTGTGGTGTATACGTTGGAGTCCACTGAGAAACAATTCCATTGTCTTTAAGATAAGAAGTGAATTCATGGCTAAGGTATTCACCTCCTCGATCCAATCGAAGAGCTTTAATACTCTTGCCAGTCTGTTTCTCTACTTAATTCTTGTATTCTTTAAACTTCTCAAAGGCTTGTGATTTATGTCTCATTAAATACACATAGCCATATCTCGAGAAGTCATCAATAAAAGAAATGAAATAGAGGTGACCCCCTTTTATCTTCATGGACATGGGTCCACACACATCCGAGTGTATGAGCTCGAGAAGGTCAACAGCCCTCTCACGATGTCCACTAAAGGGAGCCTTGGTCATCTTCCCCATGAGACACGACTCACAGGTATCAAATGGCTTGTATTCGAATGTATTCAAATACCCATTTGAGTGTAGGTGAGATACTCTTTTCTCACCTACATGACCAAGCCTGTAATGCCATAGATATGCAGAATTCACTTTGATGGGGACATCAACGACAGCCCGCTCACATTGTGTTTACATTTACGTCCTTTTGTATTTGTATGAATACCCTCGTGATATATGGGTACACAATTGTAGGTCTTAGTGGGTTTATTTGCAAAAGGCCATTGAGTTTCTTTGCAAAAGTGCATGTAGGCCCTGCAGGGGCCCCCTCCCTCCTCCTTATTGGTCCACTTGGACTCCCGGGCCCAAGGTGGCTGGTCCATGGTCCAACCTTGGACTTGGACCTAGATTTAAATAAAGAAGACAAATCCAAATAGCCTTCTTTAAGGGGGGGGGGACCATGTATTATATTGGGATTTATTGTGGTTGTTCAAACCACATCCCAGCCCTTCACTCATCAACCCTTGATCCAAGGGTCTAGAATTAGTTAGAGACCTAGTCTATATAATGTTGTATTTTTCATGAGAAATTGAATGGAAAAAATCAGAATTTTATGTGTAAGCCTTGGACCTTGGTGCGCCCCTTGCCTCTCCCATGCTGTTCTTCCTTCCCCAACCCCAGATCTAGAGTGTATCCCTCTTCTATCATCCCCTCTCAACCTCCGGTGATCGTCTATGCCGTCGCCGCCGCCGTTCGTGCCGCCTTCGAGCCGCCGTGGAATCGTCATCAAGTTTCTGTCCTGCTGGACAGAGGTGTAGTTCGAGAATTCCTGAAGCCAGCCACGAGTTCTGATCGATTTGAAATTTTGAGGGTTGGTTCCTATCTTCTAGACCCTTCTTCACAAAACAATTGAGGTTCAAAATCCACCGTTTCATATCCTTACCATTTCGTTCAACTCTCAATCTCAGATCTGTTCTGTCACTGTCTACAGTGACAGTAGCCCTGAGTTTCATGTCTTAGGTCCACTTTTTGATTTATTTTGGTTCGCCCAATTTTACTGGAGGTTACACCCATCCATCCCTTCTTCCACAATTTTTCTCAATTTTTGGTTCATTCATTTCATATTTTCTAAAAATCGTTTTCAGTCCCAGCTACAGTTCTGTCCCCCTGATCCCAGATCCGACCTTCGTCCACTAAACAAATCACATAAAATCATACATACATCCAAACCAGTGAAAATTCCAACAACTTTACGGAAGAACACAACCCCTGATTCGAATGTCTCCCTCGCGGTCAAAGGCAATCCACAGGGAAGTTTTCTACTGACCTGTGATTTCAGGAACTGTACAATAGAAGATTGAAAATTCCATAAGTCAAGATCCGAGCAGATCCAGGACAGATCTTTAGGCCTAGGTTGAAGAACTTCAAGCTAGCTTTCCAACGGCGCTAGTCTCGTGTCGATCCGACGTCGGGGCTGATCGCAGCGTCCATTCTCGCCGGAGCGCACGCTGCAAAACAGCAACCACTAGTCCGTGGACAGCAAACCCGACGGGTGCCGATCGGAACCGCCCGACCCCCGGGCGACGTTTCGGTGTGCCGCCAGCCCAGGGAACACTTCCCTAAGTGTCCACACTACAGCGGCACCACCGGGTCCCACACGGCCCCTCCAGACAGCACGTGGGCCCCACGGTCGTGATCACGCGTGTAGCCGAATCAACACACGAAGCTGCCCGTCATCCGGAATTCGGCCCTCCCGGGCCCATTGTGTCGCCCTTTACCTCCCTGCGTGGAGTGGGCATATTTCCATTGCTGTAATATTCATGTATTAACTGTCCCGGGAGCACGAGTTCGGCCGGGCCCGTCGTCCCCACGCCGAGCGCGTGGAGGTATCGCATTCGCTCCCTTACTTGGCATTTTGCTTAATTTTTATATATGCTTGCTTATGCCACTGCTAGAGAGCATGATAGGGTAATTAGCTCGCTTTCTATTTATATCACCGCTGCTGCGAGAGAGAGCGTTACCGTCCCGTGACCCGATCCGGGCACGAGTGAGAGCCGACCACCCTAGCTCACAGCCGGTTTCTCAACCTCGCACATCCGACGCTTCCCTCGTTAAGGGGCAGTCACGAGCTTGTCGTGTCCGTGGTCTCGTCCCGCATCAATTTGGTATCAGAGCCAAGTTTGAGTCTAGGGTGTCAAAAAGAAAGAAAAAAAGAGTGTCATTTACATCGAGTCATTAGTCGGTCTAAGTCGTGTTTAGAGTCATCATTGTTTTAAAACAAAAAAAAAGTGTCTTTTTGCATTTGCATCCCTTTAGTCGGTATATCAAAAGGTGTTGTCCGAACGTTAGGCTACGCCTATCGGGAAGACCGCACACTTGCACGAGTGATCTTCGGATCGATTAACTCCACCACGTGCCGAGTTTTGGTTACGTCTAGGTGCATCATATTAGTGTGTGTTTGCTTTAGTCGGCGTCGTCTAGTCGGTGTGTTTGCATGCCCACTCGTCGAGGTACTCAATACTCACCCCCACCACCACCAATGGCGGAACCCCGAGTCTATAGTTCCGATGAGGTGGCCACTATGTTCCGAACTCTTATGGGAAAAATGGATGGGTTGAGTGAGCGCATGGATGAGTTAAGCACTCGAGTGGATAGGATGGAAGAAGCGAGTACCCGAGTGAATGGCCTAGGCACCCGCCTAGAAGAGAGGATAAAAGTTGTAGAGGATAGGGCCGCTGGGTCGAACCAGTCCGTTCAAGGATTGGTCGGGAGAGTCACCGCACTAGAGAAAGGACCAGCCGAGACACACCCGATTGCCCCAGTCCAGGCACCCGCCCCACCTACACAAGGTCAACTGGAGCCGGTTCATCAAACCGCGACTCCAAGGGTTCAAGGGGTAGCTACTAGGAGGCACGAAGTCCCCGAGGTGCATGACTACGAGTCCGATAATGAGCATCGGGGACATGGTCGTGATTATCGCCATACACGGCGTACCCACGACCAAGATATGGATGAACGGGCCATTCGGACCGTTCGGGCCGACCCTCCCACCTTTGACGGGTCCTTAGACCCGAAGGTCTACCTTGATTGGGAGGCTGGTATGGACCGATATTTTGAGTGGTTCGAGATGTCGGACCAACGAAAAGTCAAGTATGCCAGGATGAAACTTTTAGGCCAAGCCCAAACCTATTGGAGAAACATGGAGAACCTATTGTTTCATCGTCAAGAACCCCCGATCGATACATGGACCGATATGTGGGAGAAGCTTAGGAAGAAGTACCTCCCTACCTCCTACCGCCAGCGTCTTATAGAGAGGTGGCAAAGTCTCACCCAAGGAGACCGGTCCGTCTCGGATTACATCGCCGAATTTGATGAGTACTACTTGCGATGCGATGCCACGGAGGAGGATTCCCTTACCGTCTCTCGATTTCGGCGTGGCCTACGCCCACACCTACGGTATGAGCTTCTCCGCCGCAAGGTGGACAAGCTAGAGGATGCATACCAAGTTGCTCTTGAGATGGAGCAATTCGAGGGTGAGTTCGAGTCTATTCCCCGGTGGAGCCCCGCTCCTCCCCGTAATGACTCCCGTGGCTCCTTAAGTTCATACCCGAGAGGACCCATGACTCGTCCACAGGAGCCCGCCCGTCAGGAGCACTTTGCTCCTAGACCTCGACCTCCCCCACCACGGGATCTACCTCCACCCCATCCACCGGCACCCGTTGCCCGTCCCCCGGCACACATGGCCCGCCCCCTAGCCCCGACACTTCCCCCGCTGTTGCCCACGGCGCCTACACCCCCACCCTTGTTACCTACGCCCCCTACCCGTCGGGAGGATAAGGGTAATGCTCCTCTTATCGGGGAGAGTAGTCGATCACGAGTGCAGTGTTTCCACTGTCATGGATTTGGCCACATTACCAGCGAGTGTCCCGCTCGCGCCACCCTAGCCTTAGGTGTTGGAGGATCCGTACCTCCCGAGCCCGAGTGTGTTGATTACGAGGCCGATGAAGCACTAGCCGATGAGTACTATGCCTTGGGAGGGGAAGAGTGGGAGAGCTCTCCCGCCGCTCAGGATGCAGCCATCTAGTGGGCTTGATGCTACCACCTTAGTCTAGAGTCATATATGAGTCAGTGTGTTTTCCTTGTGTGGTTTGTTTTGTGTGGTGTGTTTTGAGTCGATTGTTTGTGTGGTTTTCATACGTGTGTTAGTGCATGGTGAGTCTGCATGTGTCTTGTGTAAGCTCGTTGTCGTTCTCTTATGAGTAAGAGGTGATTGGACTCACTTGATGAGTATGGGATCGGTTCTACTTCTATACCCGGATCAGTCACCTATAGGGACTCAGCGGTGATTCCTAGTGAGTCTTCGAGCTGCTTCCTTCCTTTTTGAGAGTGCCCCTTCCGAGTGACCACCTTTAGCCCATAGCAGTTCGCATATCGAGTATATATGGAATGAGCAGGTGACGATCGCTTGGAGTGGAGCATACCCGCGCTACTTGGCACGGTGACGGATCCGCCGGAGTACCGGAGCAGCCATACCTGTACTCGACGGGGTCGAGTTCCTCCCACCCGGGGAGAATTGATGGGGACATCAACGACAGCCCGCTCACATTGTGTTTACATTTACGTCCTTTTGTATTTGTATGAATACCCTCGTGATATATGGGTACACAATTGTAGGTCTTAGTGGGTTTATTTGCAAAAGCCCATTGGGTTTCTTTGCAAAAGTGTATGTAGGCCCTGCAGGGGCCCCCTCCCTCCTCCTTATTGGTCCACTTGGACTCCCGGGCCCAAGGTGGCTGGTCCATGGTCCAACCTTGGACTTGGACCTAGATTTAAATAAAGAAGACAAATCCAAATAGCCTTCTTTAAGGGGGGGGGGGGGGGGGGGGCGAACCATGTATTATATTGGGATTTATTGTGGTTGTTCAAACCACATCCCAGCCCTTCACTCATCAACCCTTGATCCAAGGGTCTAGAATTAGTTAGAGACCTAGTCTATATAATGTTGTATTTTTCATGAGAAATTGAATGGAAAAAAAATCAGAATTTTATGTGTAAGCCTTGGAGCTTGGTGCGCCCCTTGCCTCTCCCCTGCTGTTCTTCCTTCCCCAACCCCAGATCTAGAGTGTATCCCTCTTCTATCATCCCCTCTCAACCTCCGGTGATCGTCTGTGCCGCCGCCGCCGCCATTCGTGCCGCCTTCGAGCCGCCGTGGAATCGTCATCAAGTTTATGTCTTGCTAGACAGAGGTGTAGTTTGAGAATTCCTGAAGCCAGCCACGAGTTCTGATCGATTTGAAATTTTGAGGGTTGGTTCCTATCTTCTAGCCCCTTCTCTAAAAAAAAATTGAGGTTCAAAATCCACCGTTTCATATCCTTACCATTTCGTTCAACTCTCAATCTTAGATCTATTCTGTCACTATCTACAGTGACAGTAGCCCTGAGTTTCATGTCTTAGGTCCACTTTTTGATTTATTTTGGTTCGCCCAATTTTACTGGAGGTTACACCCATCCACCCCTTCTTCCACAATTGTTATCAATTTTTGGTTCGTCCATTTCATATTTTCTAAAAATCGTTCTCAGTCCCAGCTATAGTTCTGTCCCTCTGATCCCAGATCCGACCTTCGTCCACTAAACAAATCACATAAAATCATACATACATCCAAACGGTCCAAACCAATTTTTCTGTCTTCCCAGCGAAAATTCCAACAACTTTACTGAAGAACACAACCCCTGATTCAAACATCTCCCTCGCGGTCAAAGGCAATCCACAGGGAAGTTCTCTGCTGACCTGTGATTTCAGGAACTGTACAATAGAAGATTGAAAATTCCATAAGTCAAGCTCCGAGCAGATCCAGGCCATATCTTTAGGCCTAGGTTGAAGAACTTCAAGCTAGCTTTCCAACGGCGCCAGTCTCGTGTCGATCCGACGTCGGGGCTGATCGCAGCGTCCATTCTCGCCGGAGCGCGCGCTGCAAAACAGCAACCACCAGTCCGTGGACAGCAAACCCGACGGGTGCCGATCGGAACCGCCCGACCCCCGGGTGACGTTCCGGTGTGCCGCCAGCCCAGGGAACACTTCCCTAAGTGTCCACACTATAGCGGCGCCACCGGGTCCCACACGGCCCCTCCAGATAGCACGTGGGCCCCACGGTCGTGATCACGCGTGTAGCCGAATCAACACACGAAGCTGCCCGTCATCCCGAATTCGGCCCTCCCGGGCCCATTGTGTCGCCCTTTACCTCCCTGCGTGGAGTGGGCATATTTCCATTGCTGTAATATTCATGTATTAACTGTCCCGGGAGCACGAGTTCGGCCGGGCCCGTCGTCCCCACGCCGAGCGCGTGGAGGTATCACATTCGCTCCCTTACTTGGCATTTTGCTTAATTTTCATATATGCTTGCTTATGCCACTGCTAGAGAGCATGATAGGGTAATTAGCTCGCTTTCTATTTATATCACCACTGCTGCGAGAGAGAGCGTTACCGTCCCGTGACCCGATCCGGGCACGAGTGAGAGCCGACCACCCTAGCTCACAGCCGGTTTCTCAACCGCGCACATCCGACGCTTCCCTCATTAAGGGGCAGTCACGAGCTTGTCGTGTCCGTGGTCTCGTCCCGCATCACACTTCATCTGCATTAGAAACTTGCATAACATTAGAACGTGTATCTAATACATAAAGACCATTGACTAATGAACCATTGGCTATACTCAAACCATTATTCATTATAGAGCACCCAGTGCTATTAAAAGCCAATGTATATCTAATGTTATACAAACCAGAGATTGAAATAATGTTCTTAATAATATTAGGAACATAATAACAGTCATTCAGCTCCAGAATGACTCCTGAAGGTAAACTGAGGCGTGCAGTCCCGACAGCTTTGGCAGAAACTAAAGCTCCATTGCCCATCCTCAGTTCAATCTCCTTTTTACCCAGCCGCCTTCTATTTGCCAGCACCTGCACAGAATTACAGATATGAGATGCACATCTAGTATCCAATACCCATGATGTGGATTCCATATATGACAAATTAAGGTTTATGACAAAAATACCGTCATTTAGAATTACCTTGCAATTCTTTTTCCAATGCACTGTTTCCCCGCATCGAAACACTTGTCTTCTTTTTCATTCTTCTTGCCCTTCCATTTGTCAACTTTGGCGAGTTGCTTACCCATGGCCTTCTTCTTTCCCTTCCCTTTATCACCTTTGGTGGATATCTGGGTGGCCTTCCTTTTCTTGTTGGCCCGGCCAACAATCATTAAAGAAGAAGATGGTTTATCTTTCTGCATAGTTCCTTCATCACTCTTTAACATGTTGAGCAGCTCCGGGAGAGTTGCATCAATTCTATTCATGTTAAAGTTTATGATAAAGGAAGAAAAGGAATCGGGTAATGACTGGAGTATAAGATCAATGCACAATTCAAGATCCAACTTGAACCCCAGTGCATTGAGTCTCTCTATCCACTCCATCATTTTCAGTACATGAGCATGTCCTGAAGCACCCTCTGACATCCGTGTCCTGAAAAGTCTCTTGGAGATGTCATACCTCTCAATCCTACCCTGCTCCCCGCGTAGATTAAGAAGTGTACTTCTACAACCAGTCTTTTCGAATTGCCTCTGCAGCTCGGGAGCCATAGAGGCCAACATGTAACATTGGGCAAGGGAAGAGTCTTCAGACCATTTGGCATAAGTCATTAACTCGCCCTCGTCGGCATCAGGAGTTGGCTCAGAATGAACCGTGTGCAACACATAAGCTATTTTTTAGGCGGTGAGGACTATGCATAGATTACGCAGCCAATCCGAGTAGTTCTGTCCAGTCAGTCTGTTGGCATCCTAGATGCCGCGGAGGGGGTTGGACGATGACATTGTAATATGGATAAGAAATAAAAGATAACTTATCATGTTTTCAAATTCTAACTTAGATGTGGTTTTCAATCTTAGTTAGTCTCACTATTTTTTGATCGAACTATATAACCCTCAGTATATAGAACGGGAGATCAACGAGATCAACCTAGTGGGTCGGAATCCCAACGAGACTGATATATGTACGACCTTGTGGAAAGCACAACAAGCCATACATCATCTCAAGGGCAGTCAACAAGCACTTGCATCTAATGCAATATTCGATATTCGGCACCAGAGAAATCATCCCCTTGTGGAAAGTACAACAAAGGATATTCTCGGTTAGATCTAACCATCATTACGACATAGCAATGAGTTCATGACCCGACCCTTGTGGAAAGCACAACAAGGCCGAGTTCAATTCCTCACCCCATTGAGGCCGAGCCTTGGAGTTGTATCCCGCCCTCAAACTCATGGACCTTGTTGAAAGCACAATAAATCCATGAAATGAAGAAGTTCATTCACTCCATAATGATGGAGGGCCACGACGACTCCTAGAGCCACGCTTACCAGATCTAAAATTTAAATCGTAAGGGAATTTGATTTTATCTTGGTCTCACCCCAGGTGATAATATAAATATATCCAATATATTTACTGTACCTAGTAGTTTGCACAAAGTAAATGCATCCAATACAAAATTAAATCGCAAGTGATCATGGATTTTATTCCTAATGTAACTAAGACATTCGGCCCACTTCTGAAGCAGCTGGATCGTCCTCGTCGGGTGTGCTCCGCGCTTTCAAACTCCCACGCCGCATTAATTACAACTTTTACACGGCACACAGGCCGACAAAATATAAATTACATGTCACTAAAATTCCAGCAGCCTTTAGGGCGAGTACAACTGTAAAGGGAGATAGAAGTACATATGAATTTTAACAGAGAGAGAAAGGAGGTTCGCAGACCCCAATTAATTACATTAACCAAGTCCATGATCACTTGCTAACCCATTCATGTAAAATCAATCAAGGGTTATTTTCTGAAAATAATCTTTACTTTTAGATTTAAAAATGGGATGTGCAAACAAAAATAGGCTAGCTTTGTTTAATTTTAAAAATCGAAGCAGGATTAACTAAAATTAAAGACATAAGCAAGCCAATGCAAGGTAAATAAAGCAAATCACGTAAAGAACCATCATACATAATAGGGGCATGCATATTTGAATCTGATTCAAATAAGTTAGATAATTGAGATAATTATTTAAATTTAAATTTAATTATCTAATAATCAAATTTAAGATGAAAATTTAAACACGATAATTATTTAAATTTAAATTCAAACTAATTATCTAATAATTTTGTTTGAAAGTAAATTTAAATAATGTAATTATACTCAATTATCAATTTTATAAAATTTAAAATTTGAATTTAACAATTATCTAATGATTAAAAATTTAAATATTTAAATTTTATACATTTAACTTCAATGAAATTCAAATTCTGAATTTATTAATTATCTAATAATTAAAATTTTAAAAATTAAATTTTTACAGAAGTAACTTCAATTATTACCATTTTATCTCAAGGTAAATAGTAATTATCTCACCTTATTAAATTCAAAAAGGTTAAATAAAATTTAACATTTGAATTTATTATTGAGATAACACAATTAATTTTTGAGATAAAAATCAAGATTAATTTATTGTGTATTTATATATATATTTATCACATATATATGATGCAATAACATAATAAATTAACTAAAGCAATTTTTTTTAATTTAAAAAAAATGTCGACAGGCCACTTTCGTGCGCGCCGTGTAGGCAGACTTCTACGGCAGGTTTGCCGTGAGTGTGTCCTCGGTAGGCCTGGTGTTAGAGTGGTACAGTTCCCGATGGTGAGATCGAGATTCCTCTTTCTGCTTGACTGGTACAGTAGGAGTAGTTGTAGTGCCGAGTTTTGACCGGCCACCGTGTTACTATTCCTGCTGCTACTGTTGTTCTTGTAGTTACTGCTTTCCGTGCCGCCGTTGTTCTCAGTTGGGGTTCCGCGGGATCCCTACTGAGCCAGTGACAGGAGGCTCACCCCTGCTTTTCAGGTGAGACAGTTCTTCCTCGAGATTCGAGGGTGCTGTTCGGAGGTTCTTAGCTGCCAGCTCGCCGGGCCGAGTGTTCACTTGGCATGTGGTACGTTTTACTACTTTAGACTGTACTTTCTGTTGGACTAGACTCTACTGTAGTTGTTTATTTATTTCTGTTAATTGTTGAATTGTCCTGCATTATCTCCTATTTCTTTGTATCTCTACACTCCTTTTAGCCCTTCCGAGCCCTCCTGGCTCGTGGGCGACGGGCCATGATTCGAATGGTATCGGGCCCTCCCGGTATCCGGATCTTGGGTCGTCACAGCTGGTATCAGAGCAGTGGTTGTCGACGTACATAGAAATTCGAGAAATTGCAGTTGTAATGCCCTGGATCCTTGGTAGGTCTTCCTGGATCTTCATTGGATCTTTTGGATCGGTTTCGGTGAGTTTCGGTTCGCTTTGGTGGCTTCCGAGTTGAGCTTTACGAGCCGTGTGGGTTTTTCTCTCGTACTAGTTACGGAACCCTACGGTGAGTTTGTTTGTCAGTTCCTCGACTC
This sequence comes from Amorphophallus konjac, assembly GCA_022559845.1. Taxonomy (NCBI): domain Eukaryota; kingdom Viridiplantae; phylum Streptophyta; class Magnoliopsida; order Alismatales; family Araceae; genus Amorphophallus; species Amorphophallus konjac. Next base: position 166,705,293 of record CM040129.1, on the reverse strand, counting down.
GTGGATGCCACAGCGACGATGTACTCGTCGAGCCGGTCGTTTTGACTATTTTTACGTATTTTTTTGAATTTGTGCATTTTCGGTGCATTTTCAGAATTTTTAGAAATTAGGAAAATTTCCTAATTTCTTTTTCTTTTTCTTTCCTTTTCCTCTCTCCTCCTTCTCATTCGCACGCTCACCTCTCTCTCTCCCGTTCTCTCTCGTTCTCCTGCCTTCTCGCCTCCGGCTGCAGACGGAGGGGTGCAGGGGCGTGCTGGTGACGACGAGATGCTGCTGAGGTGCGCGATAGTGCGAGGATCGAGATGGTTTTGGCGCGATCCCGAACGGTGGATTCAAAGCCGACGGTTCGGTTCGTGGTGCGGCTTTCGGCGCGGTTTAGTCCCTTCGGGGCACGGTTTCTTCGGTGGAGGTAGGGTGACGGTTCCTCACTTTTTCCTCTCCGTTTTCCCTGCCATTGAACGTCGTTCGGCAAGGAAATGGCCGAGTTTGGGCTTGTTTAGTGTAAACCGTGATTTTCGGAGTTTTTAGGGTTCGCCGGAGAACGGCAACCATTTGTAGCTCGGTTAGTGTTGAACTGACCGCAGGGATGTTAGGATCCCATCCATGCTAGTTTTGTGTTGATCGGTGGTCATTCGAGGCCGGTAGGAGCCCGGGAACCTCGTTGATCCACTTAGGGTGGATTCGTTAGAATCGCCCCGATCTTGAGTTTTAATGCTTGCATGTGGGCTTTTTAGCCTTCTTATATTGTTTTTCATCGTCGAGGGTTGTTTCCCCTATGCTTCGGCGTGAATGGGGCGTGGAACGGGCCGATTTGGCCATTCCTCTGTTTTCCCGCCGTAACTGGTGTGGCGGTCGTTCCAGGGACCGTCACTTGCTCTGACGGCCCCACGACTGACCGTTACATTGTCTGGGTTGATTGAGTTCTTCGGGGTTTTGAGAGAGTGACGGCCCAGGGCTGGCGCGTGAGGTGCGTTATATCTCTTTTTTCGTTTATTGCTTGGGTTAAGTCGGTTCCTCTAACGCGCTTGACCCAGCGCGTTAGATGGATGTAACGCGCCCTATTCTGGCCGTTACATTCCGTTTGACCGATGTTGACCATTTGAGGCGGTGCCTCTGGCGGTGGTTCCCCCGTGCGTTAGGTGCTTGTAACGCGCCTGTCCCAGGCCGTTACATGATGTGTTGGCTGAGTTGGGTTGCTGCGCCGTTGGATGTAACGGTGGGGCCCCTGTGCGTTAGGAATTTGTAACGCGCCCTGTGCTGGCCGTTACATGCCTCTCAGCTAGCTTTGGTTGTGGGTGTGTTGGCCTTGACGCGCCTGGTCTTGTGCGTCAGGTGGCTATAACGCCCTCGCTCCCATGCGTTAGTTCGTTGTAATACGCCTCGTCTAGCGCGTTACATGCTTCGTGTGTTTTGTGTTTGTGGGTTGTTGGCCCTAACGGCCCCGGTCGGGCGCGTCAGGTGTGTGTAGCGCGCCCCGTGTTGGCCGTTACATGCTGTTTTCTGTGTTTTAGAGTTGGTTAGGGCGGTGTGAGTGACGGCTGCTCCCCTGACCGTCGCTTGGAGTGTAACGGCCCAGGTCTAGACCGTCATATGCTTGTAGCGGTCTAGGGGTGGCGCGTTACATGCCCTGTGCTCCGATTTCTGTTCCTTCAGTTTCTGCTTGTCTTGGCTTGGCCTTGTGGTCTGCCCGTTGTCCCGTGGATGTCTTCTGACATCCTATGAAGGCTAAGACTACGTTGTAAGGTGGCCAGGAGTCTTCTTGCTTGAGGTAGGATTCTCTTTCCTACTTTTCGAGCATTGTTGTTAGGTTCTGGTCAACCCTGTCTGACCCAGTGGTTGACGTGTGACCTAGTGTGTGCGTGTCTTGGCAGTTCTGTCCAGTCCGAGACACTGGTTCTGGATGCCTCGAGGTATCTGTTGATTTGTTTTTTTAATTAGATTCCTATCCCGCCCCTTTTAAATACATACATACATAAACATGTGAATCAAAGAAAAGGGAGATGAAAGGATGAAAAATACTAACCGTGATCGCCACCAAGGTTCCAACAACGCCAAAGGATGAAGAAAGGAGAGGAACGACGCCGTGTACCTTAGAACTTAAAGACTTGATCGCACTTGAAACGGGGTGCGGGGAACTTGTGGATTCAAACCTCTTCTCCTTCCAGCCGGCTAGATGAAGAAGGCCTCATCTTATGTTCATGCTCTTCTGTAAAACAAAGCCAAAACAAGGATAAAAAACCATTAGAACATGCATGTGTAGTATCAATCCCGCAGTGATAAAATAGGGGTAGAAATTAAGGGAGAACGCACCGGGGGGAGGTTTTTAACCCCTGTGGAAGGGTGGAAATTATAGGTGGGTGTGTTGTGCATGCATGAGATTTGAAATCACGAGATATGATGAAGAGAGTAGAGAGAAAACGATGATGCAAAACGTGCAAAAGTGCATGTGTAGCAGAAAGTGCAGAAAACTGTGATGATTTATGATTTTGAGGAGACTAGAACTAAGAGTATAAACCACGAAATCAAGCCCAGAAGGATGCAATGGAAAGCCAATACTTCCCTCTTCAAGATGGGGTCGAAGTTGTGAGTTGGCAGCGCAGCATGGCTTCGCCCCACGTCCGGAAAGAGCCCCCCGTCGCGACTGCGAACTGGGCAGTTTTTATAGAGTTTTGTAAGAAAGCCTCATCTTCTTATCATGATTCCTGAAGATAGAGTCCAAGATAAATCGAGTTCTTTAGATCAAACTCGAGATAATACTAAGGACAAGAGATAGGAACAAACGGGGATCAATTCGGATGAGGATTCTAGAAGATATGGCTCTTGGAAGGTAGCCCCGGAGCCTTATCTGCAGAGTTTGAGTTGAACCAGGACACCTAAATCCTGATCTTGCGACCCAGATCTTGAGAGATATAGCCAATGAAATTCAGAGTTCTTTGGACTGAATTCAAGATAATACCAAGGAGAAATCATAGGAACAAACGGCGCTCAATTCGGAGCAGAATTCAAGAAGTTATGGAATCTACAAGAGGGCCATGGCGCACAGAAACGAAGCAGAGTCCAGCACGAATTGGACTCTCAGGTGTGTGTAACGGTCTATCGTAGGACCGTCAGAGTTATGTAACGGACTAGGGTGGGTCCGTCACACTCTGGAGGTCGAACGGGATGATTTCGGGCAAGTTTGGATGTAACGGTCTACTGTAGGACCGTCACATGGAAGCTGACGGTCTTACGATAGACTGTTACACTGATGTAACGCACCTACACTAGACCTTCACATCGATGAAGGAAAATTCTGGGCAGACTGCGCGCGACTTCAGAAATTGAAGCGTAGCTCTCAAACGGGGCAGAACTAGCGAAAGTGGTAGAAGAAGAAATTGTAGATAACTGAGAGAGGAACAACTTTCATGAAAGAAAGAATTTTGAGAAAATGATCAGAAGATGGAGAAAATGGGGCTGGAAGGGAGAGGAAAATTCTGGAAAATAGGTGAACATCACATCCCGCTGGAAAAATACAAATAACTCACAATCGGGGTAGAACTGGCCAATGGCGTAGAAGAAGAAATTGTAGATCTTTAAAAGATGAACAACTTTGATGAAGATAACTTTTTGAGTAGAGGACTGGAAGAGGGTGAAAAAGAACCACCTTTTAGGACTGCGCGGTGAGAGAGAGTCGATTACTTGAGGGAAGCCGGCCTAAATGGGCCGAAAGTCGACTTGGAAGCCAGAAGTTGATAAGATAAGCTCCAGGGCTCTAAGAAATCATGATCTCCAAGACTTAAAGGATATGAAATGGTAAAAATGGGCTCGAAATCTATCCGAAAAAACTCCAAAATAATGGCTAATTCGGGACATCAAAAATGATGAATAAGAGAAATAACTCAACTTGTGGGCTAAAACGGGTGTCAACAGTATCGTTTACCTTGGTTTGCGTGTCCAAGTGTGCTGAGGGTTGCTGGTGTTCCCTCAGGTCTCCGTGTGTTAGTTTCTGCGGAGTGTCATTTCTTGGCTTAGGATTAGACCGATTGGCGGCTTGTTCCGCTGCCTGTGACGATCTTGCCTTTGAGTCGTTCGACTCGGGATCGTTACGTTGTAGGTCTAGTTGCCTTATCCTAAGTCCGTTCGGCGGTGGTTGTACTGCCAGGAGTGCTGTCTGTTCGTGCGACAGGGTTTGTGGGCTGTCTGCACTTTAGCACTCGTGTTTTCGAGTCTTGTGCCTCGTGAGCCTCCGTTTGTTGTTACCCTTCGATCTCTTGAGTGCCGGCCCGCTTGCGGATAGCGGAGGGTTCCCGTACATGGTGTAATGCCCTGGATCTTGATGGATCTTTTGCAGGTCTCGTTGGATCTTCGTTGGATCTTTCGGATCTGTTTCGGATTGGTTTCGTTGAGTTTCGGTTCGCTTTCGTGGCTTCCGAGTTGAGTTGACGAGCCGTATGGGTTTTTCTCACGTACTAGTTACGGAACCCTACGGTGAGTTTGCTTGTCGATTCTCGAACTCGTGGATGCTACAGCGACGATGTACTCTTCGAGCCGGTCGTTTCGGCTATTTTTGCATATTTTTCTGAATTTGTACATTTTCGGCGCATTTTCGGAAATTAGGAAAATTTCCTAATTTTCTTTTCTATTTCTTTTCCTTTTCCCTCTCTCTCTCCTCATTTCTCACCGCCGCCGTCTCTCTCCCGTTCTCTCTCGTTCTCTCCCCTTTTCGGCTCCGGCTGCAGACGGAGGCGTGCGTGGGCGGGTTGGCGAGGCCGTGGAGCTGTCGAGGTGCGCGATGGGGCGAGGATCGGATCGATTCTGGCGCGATCCCGTTCGGTGGATTCAAAGCCGGTGAAATCGGTTCGTGAGTGGTTTTCGGCGTGGTTTAGTCCCTTCGGGGAACGGTTTCTTCGGTGGAGGTAGGGTGACGGATCCTTACTTCTCCATCTTCGTTTTCCCTGCCATTGCACGTCGTTCGGCTAGGAAACGAGCGTGTTTGGGCTTGTTTTGCCTAAACCGTGATTTTCGTGGTTTTTAGGGTCGGCCGGTAAATGGTGACCGTTTGCGGCGCTGTTAGTTTCTAACTGACCGCAGGGATGTTAGGATCCCATCCACGTTGATTTCGTGTCGTTTGGTGTTCATTCGAGGCCGGTAGAAGCCCGGGAACCTCGGTGACCCACTTTGGGTGGATTTGATGAAATCGCCCGGATCTTGCGTTTTTGAGCTTGCATGTGGGGTTTTGAGTCCCCTGGTGTTGTTATTTGTCGTTGTGGTTTGTCTCCCCTGCGTTTCGGCGTGAATGGGGCGTGGAACGGGCCGATTGGGCCATTCCCCTGTTTTCCCGCCGTATGGGAAGTAGCGGTCGTGCCAGCGACCGTTACTTGTTTCTGACGGTCCTACGATAGACCGCCGTTTGATTTGGCGTTCTTGTGAGTTTTGGCTTCTGGGTGTGTGACGGCCTTGGTCTGGCGCGTCACACCCATGTAACGTGCCTGAGCCTGTGCGTTACATGCCGTTTGTCGTTTTGTGGATTGAGTATGGCGGTTCCTCTGACGGCCTGGTCCTGGCCGTTATTTGCTGTTTGACCGACGTTTGACCTGTTGAGGCGGTGCCTCCAGCAGTCGTGTCTCTATCCGTCGTTTGAGTGTAACGTGCCTGCCCCTGGCCGTTACATTCGGTTTTGGCCGAGCTTGGGTGGTTGTGCCCGTTGGAAGTAACGGATGTGCCCCCGTGCGTCGTTATGGTATAACGCGCTTGCCTCCGGCCGTCGTTTGTTGTTTTATGCTGGGTTGAGGGTGGCTGCGCTGTTGAGAGTAACGCGTAGGCCCCTGCGCGTCGTTTGTTTGTGACGCCTCTCCCCTGCCGCGTTGTTTGGTTGTAACGCGTATGGCATTGCGCGTTACTTTGCTTTGGTTGGGTGGCTGTGCACGTTGTGAATAACGCGCTAACCCCCGTGCGTCGTTTGCTTGTAACGCGCCTGGTGCTGTGCGTTACTTGGCTTTCGTGTGGCTTTGTAGGTTGTCAGGGTGGTGAGCGACGGCCTGTTGCCTGTCCGTCGTTTGGGAAATAACGGCCCCGACCTAGACCGTCGCTTGCTAGTAGCGGTCTAGGGCTCGTGCGTTACTTTCCTTGTGCCTTGGTTTTCCGTTCGTTGATTTTTGTGTGTCTTGGCTTGGCCTAGTGGTCTGCCCGTTGTCCTGTGGATGTCTTCCGACGTCCTATGAGGGTTAAGACTACGTTGTAAGGTAGCCAGGAGTCTTCTTACTTGTGGTAGGATTCTTGATCCTGCTTCTGTATGCTGTTGTTGTTTGGTTCAGGTCAACCCGGTTTGATCCAGTGGTTGACATGTGACCTTGTCTGTGCGTGTCTTGGCGGTTCTGTCCTATCTGAGACACTGCTCCTGGATGCTTCGAGGTGTTGTTCTACCTCGGTTTGTATGTCCAGCTGTGCTGAGGGTTCTTAATGTTCCCCTCAGGTCTCCGTGTGTTATTTTCTGCGGAGCGTGGTTTTTCTGGCTTAGGATTAGACCGATTGGCGGCTTGTTCCGCTGTTTGTGACGATCTTGCCTTTGAGTCGTTCGACTCGGGATCGTTACGTTGTAGGTCTAGTTACCTGGTCCTGAATCTGTTGACAGTTGTTTAGCTGCCTTGGTGCTTCGTTTTGCACGTGACGGGCTTTCCTTAGCTGCCTGTGCTGTAGCGCCTGTGTTTCAGAGTTCGTACCTTGTGAGCCTCCCCTAGTTGTTGTGGCCCTAGGCTGTCTGCCGACCCACCGGGAGTGGTGGAGGGGTTCTTTTTCCTGTGGCGTTTGGTACGTACGGTTTTTAAGCTAGTTCCGTAGGCCCCGGCCAGCGGTAGCGTCCTACCGAGGGGAATACTAGCTAGAGGCCTGGCCTAGGTAGTGGTCAGTGTGTGCACACGTGGTCAGGGACTGGGGACTCGCGCCGACGGGCGTGGCCCTGACTAGTCACTCGCAGTTGGTGCCGTTCCTTGGGACTTCTGTTCCTTGGACCTGGCTCTTGGTGTGTCTTGTCCTTGAGTGACATGACGCTTTTAGCGCAGTGTAAGTCGTCAGTGGACGCATCTGGCTGTTCTTCTGGAAGGAGGGTGCTCCTGTCACTTGGTGCAGTGACTCTCGGCGTTTTCCTGTGCGCTGTGACCTTTGCGAGTTGCTCGTTCGTGGCTGTACTCGGGGTTAGTGTTTTGTTGTCCGCACGGTGTTCTGATCGTGCGTGGGGCTGTGTACACGATGTTTCCAGTCGTGTACGTGTTTGTTTGGCGTCTGTCTAGGTCTTGTCTAGACCTTGATTGTTTGGGGCTGGTTGACAGACTGGTATACCCTTCTGTGTGAGTTTAGGGTCAACCATCTGTTGCCTTTTTGTTTGGAGTAGTTTGGGGTGCCGAGGTTAGTTCGGCAGCCGCTTGTTTGGTGCGGGTTCTCACCCCTCTCCTGCGTGTTCCCTACTCCTACTTCCCGTCTGTTTCTTTATTGCTCTTTAGCGGTAGTTTTACAGCTTTGTAGTGTAGCTTTTCCTGCTTTGCTACACCTGCTGTTCCTGCTGCTTTGTTGTTGCTTCCGTTGCTTTGTGCGCTGTCCAGTGGGGATCCGCGTGACCCCTACTGAGTTTCTGTTGAGACTCACCCCTGCTGCTTTTCAGGTGGGTTTCGCTGTCTGCCTCTGCTGTTCTTGGTGGAGCGCTCTCTTGCTGTTGTAGCTGCCAGCCGTACCTGCGTCGGGCTTCTCCCGACTTCTGTGTACGTTTCTTTCTGTCTGACTGTACCGTGCTAGACTTGTTGTCTTTCCTTTGGGCTGGACTCTGTGCATAATTGTAATTGTTGAAATTATTAATGAAAAGGTAATTTTATTTCTGCTACTTTAGCAATCCAATCTAATGAAATTTAATTGCTTACTGTTATATCTCTGTGGCTTCAATGTACTCTACACATGCCCTCCTAACCCTTCAGGGGCCTCATCAGCCTCTTGGGTGGCCTCCCCAGTTCTTGGTATCGGCGTATCGATGTTATCGGTATATCGGTATCCTGAACTCTGGGTCGTTACAGCTGGTATTAGAGCAGTGTTCTGAGATGTTCGGAGTTCTTTTCTGAGCTATCAGAGCGTTGTTGTGTGAAGTACATGGGAATCCGAGATATACAGTTTCCAGAGTCCTTAGGCCCAGTACAGTCTCTTGCTGGCGTAGGTGTTGCGATGGTTTATCGCGGTGCTTCTCGCGTGTGATCTTGTACGTGCTTGGTTGGCACTGTGCGAGATGGTTTTGCTCTTGTCTGAGTGTGACGTGGTGCTTTGTTCGGTTTTGAAGTTGGTCTCGATCATGTTGCGCTTGGCAGTGTTTGTCGGTTGGCATGAACCTGCAGTGCATTGTTCGAGCTATTTTATGTACTTTTGCTCAGGTGACTTATGACTTTTAGCGTTGGTATGATGGCCATGCACGTTCTTACGTTGCTTTGGTTGTCCCAGCTTGAGTTCGTGTAGCTCCTAATGCATCGTTGTTTCGGTTGTTTCGATTATCGTGTTGCCTTGATTGAGAAGTTGCTCGAGCGAGCCTAGGATTTTCCCTTCCTGGTGAGCTGTTGTTGTTGAGCTTGTTGCTTCTCGTCCTTCTTGGTGAAGCTTTTTCGAGGTTGGCCTTGGGATTGCTATCTTAGTGCTACCTTGTCCTGTGTCTGCTTAAGTATGGACAGCTTTGTTCTGAGCCTGATCTGCTCCTTGTTGTACGGTTGCTTGGCTTTGGACTCCGTAATGGTGTTAAGAGTCGTCGTGTACCGTATTTGTCGTGCCGTGTCCAACGGCCGATGTGTTGTGAAGGCTCCTTTGTTGTTTCAGGACGTGAAGGTAAGCTGAGATTGATGCTTCCCTTGTGCTTTGTGCTGAAGCTGGTACTCTTCCTTTGTTGCACTTAGGCTCTTTGTGATCGGTTGTTCGCGAGATCGGTGCTCGTGGCGTGTTAATTGCGATCTTGTTGATTTCGATGACGCCTGGTGTGTGCTGAGATGCGATTTCCGGTGTTGTTCTGTTGCCTGTGCACGTTGTTGAGAGTGCAGTGGAAGTGTGTGGGTTGGCTACCTGCTTGTCGAGAGGTTTTGTTCCTTCTCGTTGTGAGTTCGCCTTGGCTTCTCGTGCCTTGACATTGTCGCTGCCGTGCCGTTGTTTGTGGTTTTCTGGTGTTGGCATTAGCATTTGCGGGTGATGGGGAATTTGTCGGCATTCCTTGCTGATTGAGTACCCTTTGCTCTGTAATTTTCTTTCTTGGTGTGGTGCTCTTGAGGCGTGTTGCTAGTCCTTGAATTGCATTCCCTGAGATCGTTGTTGTCGTTTCTCATTGTTGTGGGTCTTCTCTTGGTGAGCAGTCTGATGCGTAACCCATTCCCGTGTGGTTGTGTGTTCAGCAATTCTTGTGCCTTGTTGTGACCCTGCTTGCAGATGTGTTCCGTGGTTCTGCGTGTTGTGTGGAGCCAGAATCCTGCAGGTGTTGCCGCTGTGTTGTTGTGTTGTTTTGGCGCTGTTTCTTTATGATTTTGTGTTCTTGTCTTGGACCCTTGTCTTGTCAGTTAGCTTTGCTGTGCTCCCTTTTCCTCCGGTGGAGTTAGCTTGCGACTCGATCAAATGTGATATCTGAGTGAGTGCTGACTTGATTGTGTTTCTGGTCCAGTGGTGTTGTTGTCGTTGGCGTTCTGTGTGCCAGGTGTTCCCTGTTGCCTTTGGCACTGGAGCCGATGATGTGGTCGAGCTGTCAGCTGAGAGGACTGTGTCTCCTTGTGTGAGGCGTTCTAGTCGTTCTGGTTGTCGTCCGTCTGGGTCTTCTCTAGACCTTTTCCGTTTGTGTAGTTGGCTTTTGCCCTCTTCTCAGTTTTGGCCGACGGACTAGTGAACCCTACCGTATGAGTTTAGGGTTGACCGTCTGTTGCCTTTTGGAGTAGCTTAGAGTGCCGAGTTCTCCTCGGTGGCCGTGTTTCAGGTTTTACGGCCTCGCTCTTTCTTTTGGTTGAGCTCCCCTTGCTCTTAGCCTGTTCCCTACTCCTGCTGTCCCTGTTCTATTTATAGCTTTGTAGTGTAGCTTTTCCTGCTTTGCTGCACTTGCTGTTTTACAGTTGCTTCCGTTGCACTGTGCGTTTTCCAGTGGGGATCCGCGTGACCCCTACTGAGTTTCTGGTTAGAGACTCACCCCTGCTTTTCAGGTGGGTTTCGCCTTTTGCTTCCGCGTGGTTCCTGGAGTGTGCGTGCTCGTTGCGTGCCGTTGTTGCCAGCTGGTACCTGCGTCGGGCTTCTCCCGACCTTTTGGTACGTCTTTCATTTCTGTCGACTGTACTGTGCTAGACTAGTTGTCTTTAGCTTTGGACTGACTCTGGGATATAATTGTTAATTTGAACAGTTAATTAAAAAGTAATTTTTTTTCTGCTACTTTAGCAAACCTATCTAATGAAATTTAATTCCTTACTGTACTATCTCTGTGACTTCAATGTACTCTACACGTGCCTTTTTTCCTTCGGAGCTTTCCCGCTCTTGGGAGGCCTCGTGGGTTCCATGCGGTATCACGCGTATCCGGTAGTTCTACCGGGTATGCCGGGTATCCGGAATCCGGGTCGCTACAGCTTGGTATCAGAGCAGTGTTCTGAGATGTTCGGAGTTCTTTTCTGAGCTATCAGAGCATTGTCGTGTGAAGTACATGGGAATCTGAGATATACAGTTTCCTGAGTCGTGAAAGTCCAGTACAGTCTTCAGCTGGCTTCGGTTTGTGATTTTTTGTCGCGTTGTTTTCTGTGTGTTGTCTTGTGCGTGCTGTTCTGGCACTGCACGAGATGGTTCTGCTCTCGTCAGAATGTGACGAGGTGTTTCCTTTTTGTCGTGGTGTTTGTTTCGATCATGTTGTACTTGGCAGTGTTCGCCGAAAGGCTTGAATTTACAGTACGTTGTTCGAGGTTTTGTCCGTGTGTTGTTCAGGTTGCTGTTGACCTTTGGCCTTGGTTTGATGACCGTACACGTTCTCACGTTGTCTTGGTCGTCCCGACTTGAGTCTGTTCAGCTCCTGATGTGTTTCGCTTCTGTTGAAGTGCTCGATTTGATTCCATGTTTGAGAAGTTGCTCAGGCAAGCTAGGATTTTTCCTTCCTGGTGAGCTTTTGTGATTGAGCTTCTTGCTTCTTATCCCTTCTGGTGGAATCTTTTTCGAGGTTTGCCTGGGAATTGTTGTCTTGGTGATGCCGTTGTCTTGTGCCTGCTTAAGTGTGGACAGATTTATTTTGAGCCGGATCTGCTCTTTGCTTTACGGTTGCTTGGCTTTGGACTCCATTATGGTGTTAAGAGCTGTTGTGTACCGTATTATCGTGCCGTGTCCAGTGGCCGATGTATTGTGAAGGCTCACTTATCGTTTTCAGGATGTGAAGGTAAGCCGAGATTGATGCTTTCCTTGTGCTTTGTGCTGAAGCTGGTGCTCTTCTCCTGTTGCACTTAGGCTCCTTGTGATCGGTTATTCGCGAGATCGGTACTCGTGGCGTGCGATTTGCGATCTTTGTTGATTGCGAAGGCGTCTGGTGTGTGCTGAGGTGCGACTACCGAGGTTTTTCTGTTGCCTGTGCGCATTGTTGAGAGTGCAGCGGAAGTGTGTGGGTTGGCTACCCACTGGTCGAGAGATCTGTTTCTTCTCGATGTGACTTCGTCTTGGCTTCTTGTGCCTTGACTTCGTCTGTTGCCATGCTGTTGTTGGTGGTTTTCTGATGTTGGCATTAGCATTTGCGAGTATTGGGGAATTTGTCGGCATTCCTACTGATTGAGTACCCTTTTGCTCTGCATTTCTTTCTTGGGTGTTGTGCTCTCGAGGCGTGTTTGTAGTCCTTGAGTTGCGTCCCCCGAGATTGTTGTCGTTGTTGTTTTGGCGCTGTTTCTTTATGATTTTGTGTCTCTGTTTTGGACCGTGATCTTGTCAGTAGCTTTGCTGTACTCTTCTTCCTTGGAGTTAGCTTGCGACTCGATCAGACGTGATGCCTGAGTGAGTGCTGACTTGATTGTGCTTTTGGTCCAGCGGTGTTGTCGTTGGCGTCCTGCATGCTACGTGTTCCCTGTTGCCTTTGGCACTGGAGCCGATGATGTGGTCGAGCTGTCAGCTGAGAAGATTGTGTCTCCTTGCTTAAGCTGATACTCGCCGTGTCTGTTGTTTTGTTTCCTCGTTGTCGTTGTGTTTTTCGGTTGTTTGTTGTTGGGGGCAGTCATGTCTCCTGTCCTGTGAGACGTAAGCGACGTTGCCTTGTTTCAGAGGTGTCAGAATTATGCTCACTTGGGTGCCGTGCTCTTTTGTGGATTGTTGCCTTGAGATCTTGAGCGTGTGCCTGTAATTGTGATCTGACGTTATTCCTCTGAGTCGTGTTCTCTCAAGATTTGTGTTGTTTTTGAGGTTGTGTTGTTGGGTTGTTCTTCCCTGCTTCTCCTTTGTTAGTCCTTAATTTCAAGGGTGAAATTTCTTAAAGGAGGGGAGGATGTAATGCCCTGGATCCTTGGTAGGTCTTCCTGGATCTTCATTGGATCTTTTGGATTACTTTCGGTGAGTTTCGGTTCGCTTTGGTGGCTTCCGAGTTGAGCTTTACGAGCCGTGTGGATTTTTCTCTCGTACTAGTTACGGAACCCTACGGTGAGTTTGTTTGTCAGTTCCTCGACTCGTGGATGCTACAGCGACGATGTACTCATCGAGCTGGTCGTTTCGACTATATTTGCGTATTTTTGTGAATTTGTGCATTTTCGGTGCATTTTCAGAATTTTCAGAAATTAGGAAAATTTCCTAATTTCTTTTCCTTTTTCTTTCCTTTTCCTCTCTCCTCCTTCTCATTCGCACGCTCACCTCTCTCTCTCCCGTTCTCTCTCGTTCTCCCGCCTTCTCGCCTCCGGCTGCAGACGGAGGGGTGCAGGGGCGTGCTGGTGACGACGAGATGCTGCTGAGGTGCGCGATAGTGCGAGGATCGAGATGGTTTTGGCGCGATCCCGAACGGTGGATTCAAAGCCGACGGTTCGATTCGCGGCGCGGTTTAGTCCCTTCGGGGTACGGTTTCTTCGGTGGAGGTAGGGTGACGGTTCCTCACTTCTTCCTCTCCGTTTTCCCTGCCATTGCACGTCGTTCGGCAAGGAAACGGTCGAGTTTGGGCTTGTTTAGTCTAAATCGTGATTTTTGGAGTTTTTAGGGTTTGCCGGAGAACGGCAACCATTTGTAGCTCGGTTAGTGTTGAACTGACCGTAGGGATGTTAGGATCCCATCCATGCAAGTTTTGTGTTGATCGGTGGTCATTCGAGGCCGGTAGGAGCCCGGGAACCTCGTTGATCCATTTAGGGTGGATTCGTTAGAATCGTCCCGATCTTGAGTTTTAATGCTTGCACGTGGGCTTTTTAGCCTTCTTATGTTGTTTTTCATCGTCGAGGGTTGTTTCCCCTGCGCTTCGGCGTGAATGCGGCGTGGAACGGGCCGATTTAGCCATTCCTCTGTTTTCCCGCCGTAACTGGTGTGGCGGTCGTTCCAGGGACCGTCACTTGCTCTGACGGCCCCATGACTGACCGTTACATTGTCTGGGTTGATTGAGTTCTTCGGGGTTTTGAGAGAGTGACGGCCCAGGGCTGGCGCGTCACATTTCTCTGACGCGTCCCGTGAGGTGCGTTATATCTCTTTTTTCGTTTATTGCTTGAGTTAAGTCGGTTCCTCTAACGCGCTTGACCCAACGCGTTAGATGGATGTAACGCGCCCTGTTCTGGCCGTTACATTCCGTTTGACCGACGTTGACCATTTGAGGCGGTGCCTCTGGCGGTGGTTCCCCCGTGCGTTAGGTGTTTGTAACGCGCCTGCCCCAGGCCGTTACATGCTGTGTTGGCTGAGTTGGGTTGCTGCGCCGTTGGATGTAACGGTGGGGCCCCTGTGCGTCAGGCGTTTGTAACGCGCCCTGTGCTGGCCGTTACATGCCTCTCCACTAGCTTTGGTTGTGGGTGTGTTGGCCCTGACGCACCTGGTCTTGTGCGTCAGGTGGCTATAACGAGCTCGCTCCCATGCGTTAGTTCGTTGTAACGTGCCTCGTCTAGCGCGTTACATGCTTCGTGTGTTTTGTGTTTGTGGGTTGTTGGCCCTGACGGCCCCAGTCGGGCGCGTCAGGTGTGTGTAGCGCGCACAGTGTTGGCCGTTACATGCTGTTTTCTGTGTTTTAGAGTTGGTTAGGGTGGTGTGAGTGACGACTGCTCCCCTGACCGTCGCTTGGAGTGTAACGGCCCAGGTCTAGACCGTCATATGCTTGTAGCGGTCTAGGGGTGGCGCGTTACATGCCCTGTGCTCCGATTTTCGTTCCTTCGGTTTCTACTTGTCTTGGCTTGGCCTTGTGGTCTGCCCGTTGTCCCGTGGATGTCTTCTGACATCCTATGAAAGCTAAGACTACATTGTAAGGTGGCCAGGAGTCTTCTTGCTTGAGGTAGGATTCTCTTTCCTACTTTTCGAGCATTGTTGTTAGGTTTTGGTCAACCCGGTCTGACCCAGTGGTTGACGTGTGACCTAGTGTGTGCGTGTCTTGGCGGTTCTGTCCAGTCCGAGACACTGGTTCTGGATGCCTCGAGGTATCGTTTACCTTGGTTTGCGTGTCCAGGTGTGCTGAGGGTTGTTGGTGTTCCCTCAGGTCTCTGTGTGTTGTTTTCTGCGGAGTGTCGTTTCTTGGCTTAGGATTAGACCGATTGGCGGCTTGTTCCGCTGCCTGTGACGATCTTGCCTTTGAGTCGTTCGACTCGGGATCGTTACGTTGTAGGTCTAGTTGCCTTATCCTGAGTCCGTTCGGCGGTGGTTGTACTGCCATGAGTGCTGTCTGTTCGTGCGACAGGGTTTGTGGGCTGTCTGCACTTTAGCACTCGTGGTTTCGAGTCTTGTGCCTCGCGAGCCTCCGTTTGTTGTTACCCTTCGGTCTCTTGAGTGCTGGCCCACTTGCGGATAGCGGAGGGTTCCCGTACACGGTTTGTAAGCTAGTTCCGTGGGCACCCAGCCAACGATAGCGTCCTGCCGAGGGAGAAAACTAGCTAGAGGACCTGACTTAGGCTAGAGCTAGTGTGTGCACACGTTGTCAGGGACTGAGGACTTACGTCGGCGGACGTGACCCTGACTAGTTACTTGTCTTGTTGTTGTTCTGTTTCTGGTTCAACATCTGTTGGTGCTGCCTCTCCTTGGACTCGGAGCGGTCGTTCATTGGACTTGGTTTTTGAGTACCTTGGCCTCCGCCGTTTTGGGCGTGTGTAGGTAGGTACTTGTGGTGCAGCGTAAGACGTCAGTGGACGCAGCTGGCTGTTTATGTGAGGAGGTGCTTCCGTCACGTGACACGTGACTCTCGGCGTTTCTTGCGCATTGTGACCTTTGCGAGTGGCCCTCTCGTGGCTGTACTCGAGGTCGGTGCCCTGTTGCGTGCGCGACGTTCTGGTCGTGCGTGGGGCAGCGTGCACGGCGTTCTAGTCGTTCTGGTTGTCGTCCGTCTGGGTCTTCTCTAGACCTTTTCCGTTTGTGTAGTTGGCTTTTGCCCTCTTCTCAGTTTTGGCCGACGGACTGGTGTGCCCTACCGTATGAGTTTAGGGTTGACCGTCTGTTGCCTTTTGGAGTAGCTTAGAGTGTCGAGTTCTCCTCGGTGGCTGTGTTTCGAGTTTTGTAGCCTCGCTCTTTCTTTTGGTTGAGCTCCCCTTGCTCTTAGCCTGTTCCCTACTCCTGCTGTCCCTGTTCTATTTACAACTTTGTAGTGTAGCTTTTCCTACTTTGCTGCACTTGCTGTTTTACAGTTGCTTCCGTTGCACTGTGCGTTTTCCAGTGGGGATCCGCATGGCCCCTACTGAGTTTCTGGTTAGAGACTCACCCTTGCTTTTCAGGTGGGTTTCGCCTTTTACTTCCGCGTGGTTCCTGGAGTGTGCGTGCTCATTGCGTGCCATTGCTGCCAGCTGGTACCTGCGTCGGGCTTCTCCCGACCTTTTGGTACGTCTTTCTTTTCTGTCGACTGTACTGTGCTAGACTAGTTGTCTTTAGCTTTGGACTGACTCTGGGATATAATTGTTAATTTGAACAGTTAATTAAAAAGTAATTTTTTTCTGCTACTTTAGCAAACCTATCTAATAAAATTTAATTGCTTACTGTACTATCTCTGTGGCTTCAATGTACTCTACACGTGCCTTTTTCCCTTCGGAGCTTTCCCGCTCTTGGGAGGCCTCGCGGGTTCCATGTGGTATCACGCGTATCCGGTAGTTCTACCGGGTATGCCAGGTATCCGGAATCCGGGTCGCTACAGCTTGGTATCAGAGCAGTGTTCTGAGATGTTCGGAGTTCTTTTCTGAGCTATCAGAGCATTGTCGTGTGAAGTACATGGGTGTTGATATTTATTTGCCTATCTTTTATCTTACTTTTGAGGTTGCAAAGTAATATGGCAAGATGACAAACAAGCAATCAAAGATCTACTCAAACCTATGAACATGTGAACATGAACCTAGGCAATCATAGCTAGCTCTAGCATGGGCATGCTACCTCAATCAAATTACGCTAAGGAAAAGGAAAACACACGCCGGGGCGTGGAGCAAGGAATAAATAAAAACACACCGCGAAGGTGGAACAAGCGAGGAAAATAAAGAAGATATGATGAAGAAGATAGCTAATGCCCAATACCAAGGAAAGATGTGATCGCCACCAAAGTAAACACAAGTCAAAGACCTGAATATACCTTGGAAATAGGTGGATGAAGCACCCGCCCACGGGAGAGAAAACCAAGGAAAGCCTGCAGATCAACTTGGAAGTAACGGCCAGAACCCTGTGCGTCGCTTGGAAGTGACGGCCGCACGATAGACCGCCGGAAGATAGTGACGCGCCTGCACCAGACCGTCAGGTAACCTGCAGTAGTAAAGCTTGAATTCTTTTAACTCCAACTCTTCCAGCCGGCTAGAAGACTTGGGCCTCGTGCTAATGAACCTGTAAACCTGCCAAAGATGTAGAAAGACAAGACAAGACAACCTCAATTAGCCCTTTTCACAAGCATAGCATCAATTCTTAAAGAGCTTGAGAACATCAAAAGGAGAGGGAATTACCGGGGAGTTTTGGTTTTTTAACCCCTCTGGGTGTTTTAAAAGTTTGGGAGGATGTTTGTATGCTTAAAGAACAGTGAAAAACGTGGAGGAAGAGGAGGGACAATGCTTTGTTTGAGGAAAACCAAGGAAGAACTCAAGCATGCAATGATGAACTTGAAAGACAAAACCAAAGTACTCCCTTGATTAGAAGATGGATGGACGTGGGAAGCAGCTCCTCCTGGATGAAGATGGCTCCTGAGTTCGGCAGCACTTCGTCGTGAATTCAAATCTTCCTCTCTTTGGCCATGAAGTCAAGGGTTCTATTTATAGACCCTCAAACTCTTAGGTCGAGCAGAGGATAATTCAGCAAGATAAAGAGATAACTCTTAGCAAATCCTTGAAGATAATATCACCAAGAGTCCATAGAAACAAACGGGGGGTCCTGAGGATCGGATTTGAAAGAGATAACGTCAATCCAAATCCTTATCTCGACCACGGAGTAGCAGAGAAAAGGCCTGAACTGCCAGGACTCTCGGAAGGAAGTAACGGCTGCACGATAGACCGCCACTTGGAAGTAACGCACCAAGCTTCATCCGTCACTTTCAACCCTATCCCAAAGAGATAAGATCAACGGGAAGAAGACCCAACAAGCTGGACTCTTCAAGGAAGCGACGGCCAAGGCATAGGGCGTTAGAATGAAACAACGGCTGCACGACAGACCGTTATTATCAACATGGAATTAAAAGGATAAGCTTCGAGGACGAGGCCTTAAGCCTTAAGACTCTTCAAAAAGTAACGGCCCAGGACCCATCCGTCAGAAGGAAGCAACGCGCCTGACTGGGACCGTTATTATCATTGAGTTCAAAAATAGAGTGAAGGCTTTGCTAAGATTCATCCAACGAAATGCCACTGGGAGCCACATCTTAATCCAGGAATTAAGACCCAAGAAACAAGCTTCAACTGACCAATAGACTCAATGAAGGGTGAACAACTCGGAGCATCGTATAGAATGAATAAGGAGACGACCCGACTTATTGGGTATAAAATGGGTGTCAACAGATGCCCCTCCTTAACGTCCTCTTTGCAGGGGAACGAGCGGAGATGAAGCGAAAGCGAAATGGAACATGGAAATGAAGTGGAGTGTATCAAAAAGAGGGCGTTAAGGTAAACGACACCCGTTCTGTACCAACAAGCGATAGGAATTTTCTGGAAAACCTCAAATTGATCACAAGGAAATAGCCAGCCAAAGGATGCAAGTCTGGAGGAACTATTAACTAAGGAAAGGAAACACGGCTAGCCGCCGGAGGCAACGGAAAAGAAAGAGACTAAACTCCAGACAGGAATCTTCAGCGAACCAGATCAAGCGAGCAGATCGAAGGAAACCTTCTAATTCAGAGTGGAATGATTCTCCTTATTCGGGATTAAGAACACAGCTGTTCACCATCATCGAGATATCTTGAATAGATGAAACTCATGAAATGCTCAAAAGAATGCGTATGATGCATGCTGGGCTAAAGGAAAACAAAATCTTCAAAACAAATGCAAAGAAAAATAAAATAGAAAAATACTCGAGAATAATATTGCTAGATCGGAGAAATCAGAGTCAGGACACCATCTGCAACCACGGCGTGCAAGATAGAACCATCGTCCCCAAATTTTCAATCTAACGGCCTATCCAACGATTAAACATGTGAGCTTAGATCATCATCATTTTTGTTTTAGGGGAACATCAGATCCCAGGACACATGAATGACCAGCCGGTTCTCGAGGTAATATATCATAGATAACATATAGTAATGCATTAAGGGAATGAGGGAGTGATATACAATACCTGACTTACCTGCCGGACGGAAGGCCAAGCGTGATTTTACTCGTAATTCCTTTCATGAAAGACAGGTTAGCCAACAATAAATCGAAAATAAGCACCAAGGCATAACCATTGTACGTGCAAGAGGCATCCATAAGGAACATCATGATAGAAAATGGAACCATTTAAGCATCAATTAGACCTTTAATTCATCAAGAAACTTGCAAGCATATAACGGTCTGATGACAGGGCGTCACATCAAGTAACGGATCACCCTTGATCCGTCATAAACAAGGCGGTTCACATTCTTCGATAAAATAGTCCATCACATGTGACGGCCCATGAAAGACGCGTCAGAATGATGTGACGGCCGGTCGATAGACCGTCACATTTCCTGAGTTTTCAAAAAAATAACCGAACGGTCACGGCCCGTTCATTCCACCACATCAACGCCCAAAAACCCAACC
Organism: Amorphophallus konjac; assembly: GCA_022559845.1. NCBI lineage: Eukaryota > Viridiplantae > Streptophyta > Magnoliopsida > Alismatales > Araceae > Amorphophallus > Amorphophallus konjac. Next base: position 166,685,998 of record CM040129.1, on the reverse strand, counting down.
GAGAGAACCACCGGCGACCACCGTCACCACTCCAATGGCCGGCGACGAGGCACCCCAGCCGCCACCAAAGAAGAGAGAGAGAGGGAAAAGAATGGCCATACGGCGGCTCCACCGCCGGATTGAACGGGAGGCGATCCCGCCGGTGGAAGAAGAACAACCGGCGAGGCGAAGTCCAAGGGAGGAAGAGGAAGCTCCCACGGCCACGGGGGACGAAGGGGAAGTTCCCTTGGGTGCAGAGGAGCCCAAGGAACCGAAGAAGAAGAAGAAGAAAGCCATGGACCACGAGGTAGGCCCCCCGCCCTAATTTTCTAATTTTTATTTTTTTGTGTTTATTTATGGATGCATGTGAGGGAAAGGGGTAGAAATGGGTCTACGAACCCACTAGGAACAATTGTAGGCCATTTGGCCAACATGGGAAGCCATGAGAATGCAAGGGAAAAAATTCCCAAACGCAGAAAATGTGACGGTCATGCCAGCGACCGTCACACTCCTGACGCGCCACGCTGAGGCCGTCAGAGTCAAGTGACGCCCTACCCCAGGGCCGTCACTCTTGCCAGGGACTTAAACTGTTTTCTAGGGTTTTCAGTTTTTTAAATTTTTATTTTGTTTTCAATTAAGAATGATTATGCAATGATTATATGATGCAAATTGGACTAATTAATGATCTAATATGCAATGCAGGGAAGAGAAGATCACGGATCTCCTGGCTACAGATCCGGGCAGTGTACCAGGCATTGCCCGATTACCAGAGAGAGAGACTTGCCGAGATGGGATTCGCCGAGGTGCTCAGCATCGAGGTGATCCGGATGGACACTCCGGTACTGTACGCCTTGCACGAGAGATGGGACCCGATCAGCCGAGCTTTCATCTTCCCGTGGGGCCACATGATCCCCACGCTAGAAGACATAGCGAGGATTACCGGATTGAGAGTCCACGGAGCCGCGGTGACAGGGTGGACATACGGCGACTACCGAGAGATGGCGCAGCAGCTGCTCGGGCTAGATTTGATCAGGCCGGGACAGTCCTCCTCCCAGCTTTCGAGATCAGTGCTGCAGGAGAGCTTGGGACTGAGAGGAGCGGCGATCGCCGTGGGAGAGCTCCCTGAGGAGCACCTGAGCAGAGTGATAGACCAGGTGCGCCCTCGCGTGGCGGCGGAGGCGGGACCAGAGGGAGATAGAGTGCTCAGGCGCTTCCTGATGCTGCTATTCGGGAAGCTCCTCTTCGCGACTCGGGCAGATGTCATCAGCTGCAGACTGCTGCCGATGATAGAGGATTTGGGCAGAGTCAGGCGATACGCCTGGGGAGCGGCAGTGCTCGCATTCCTGTTCGAGTCCCTCAGCACTACGGACAGGCAGACGATGCTGGGCGGCTTCTCGCCTTTCCTACAGGTAAATGCACTTCTAAATGCTTTCTATTATACCATGAATATTGATGCTATGATTTATGAAAAATGATTTATGCAATGATTCATGCAATGATTCGACTGACTCGATTTCTAAATGCAGATCTGGAGCTATATGTACCTCCCAGGCATCGGGAGAGGCGCTTTACTCCATCCCGGCCGCATACCGATCGCGAGGCGTTGGTCGGTGGCGAGGGATACAGGGTCGATCAGCAGACTGACCCGGACGATCCAGGACGACTTGGACTCCTTCCCGCACACATCGGTAAGTCCAGAACTCAAAATGATTTCTATATGCTTTTAAATGTTTCTAAATGCTTTCTAAAATGCTTTCCAAATATCTTTTAATGCTTTCATATGCTAATGAATGAACTAAATGCTCTCAGGTGAGATGGACCCCATACCGTGACGAGGGCTATACGGGACAGCCATGGGTGGAGGCGGCCTTATCGTACCGGGGGCGAGACATATGGTTGCATTGCCTCCATATCATCGAGCCTCTGCACTACAGGCTGATCCTGCGGACCCGGGGACTACACCAGCCCGAGGTGACCTTTCCACGCCACAGCGACGACCACCCCGGCAAGTCAGCAAGGGGCATCAGCGGCAATGTGGATTGGTGCGCCCGGAAGGCGAAGTACGTCCACGATTGGAACAGGCGGGGCCGAGCGGTGAAGGAGCGAGACGAGAGCGACGAGGCATATCTGAAGGCCTTCGCTCGACTCTACGGCGACCGGGTGTACCGAGGTACCCGACGACCGGTATGCAAACTAAAACTCTAAACTTTTCTATTATGCAATGTGCAATGTGATATATGCTGACTCATGCTTTCTAAAATGCAGCTAGACCCTGAGGGACGGATAGCCGAGCTGGAAGGGCTACTCCACTCCACCATCCAACAGCGGGACGGGTACCGGTCTGCCCTGGAGCTCCTGGTGAGACTAAAAACTTAAATGCTCATGATTTATGCAATGATGTTCATGATGCAAATGCCAATGTCAACTAACCATGACTTCTAAATGCAGCGGGCCGAGGGAGCCCAACGCGCTGGACCGGATGCCCCATCGTCTTCCTCGCAGCCTGCGGGAGGCAGGGCTGAGCAGGAGGCTGACTTTGCTCGGGCGGTTGCCCGGGCCGAGGAGGCGGAGGCCACCCTCGCGGAGCGGGTAAGAGACTAAAAAACTTATGATTATGCCTAATTAAATGCTTAATGACTAATGACATGAAATGCAATCTACAGGCGAGGGATCTAGCAGCAGCAGTGGCCGAGGCCAGCCAGGCGAGAGCTGAGGTAGAGAGAAGCCGGGCCGAGACTGATCGAGCCCGAGCAGAGACGGAGCTGGTACGGGCAGAGATGGCCCGGCTGAGAGCGGAGACCCTGCGACGCCCAGATGATGCAGAGATGGAACAACTCCGGAAGGAGTTAGCGCGGGCGCGAGCTGAGGTGGAGGAGCTTCGGATCGGGACGGCCGACTTGGATCGCTACCGGACCGAGGCACGGGAGACGCGGCGTCAGATCTTTACACTGAAGATCGAGCTGCGGACATTGGAGCGGACGGTCCGGATGATGGGCCGGGGACCGGAGCGGAGTGCCTCCCAGAGTGGGGTACATAGGAGTGCTGCCCCTAGCGGCTCAGTAGGGAATTTCCTTGTCAGCTCCTCCGCCCAGCGGAGGAATGAGAGGGCAGAGAGAGGACAGCAGGAGGAGAGTGCTTCCATAGCACCGCCACCCGTGAGGAGACCCGAGGATAGAGAGGATGAGGGCGGTCCGGCGGATAAGCCGACCGAATGATGTATTTCTTATGTTTTATTTATCATTTGTATAGAACCTTTGGCAAAATGGAATGAGATCCCTTCTTTTTAGTTTTCTGTTTTGTTTTAATTTTTGATGCGAGCGTGAATGAATGAATGTGAAAAATGCAGGATGGACGAAATGTGAATGAATGAATGAGATGTATGCAGGAATGTATGAAAATGGGAAGAGGACGAGGTGTACAATGTGAAAGACCGCCAGGTCTAGGCAAGGGCAGAAGAAATAGCCTGAACTCAGCAGCAGAGAAAGTGACGGTCTAGGATCTGACCGTCATAATCAAACGACGCTCTGGTGAAAGACCGTTAATCATCAGAAGCCCACTCTGGCAGTGGGGCATCAGGATAAACGACGGCCAATCGAGGGTGCGTCAAAGACAAGTAACGGCCAAGGGTCAGACCGTTGATCATGGCAGAACGATAGTTGGTCAGGGCAACTAGCAGGAAATGCGACGGTCTGAAGAGGACGCGTCAGAAAGAGACGGTCCTAAGCAAGACCGTCAGGAAGTGTTTTAGCCCAGAAGAGAAGGAACTGAGTAGCTGAGAATGCGACGGCTTAGGGCTTGCGCGTTACAGGAAGCGACGGTAGACCCTTAGACCGTTATTCTCCACAGAACATGATTCGGGGAATTGAAACCCACAGAAAATGCGACGGCCAAGGGCTGGCGCGTCGGAATGAAGTAACGGCCGCACGATGGACCGTCAGAATCTGGGTTGTAATCCGAAACGGATTGAGCCGAGATAACTAAAACCCGAGGTTTAGCCACTTGATCCATCACTAGAACTTATCCTAATTGAAGATAAAGCCTTCTAGCCCGAGTCTTATCCTTCCAAAGTTAAATATAAGCCTTAGCAACTTGAAACCTTAATCAAAATCGCAGCTTTGCTGAAACCTCTGTTCTAGGGTTTGAAGAGCTCTTCCAAAGAGCAGAAAACATGATGAAGAGGAGCTTCGAGGTGATGGCTATGGAGGAGAAAGCTTACACCGGCCCCAAAGCTGCAAGGAGGGAACATGGAGAGCTTCAACGGCTAACCTCAATTCCCAAGCACCTAAGCTCCAACGTCCTAAGAGTGGTAAGTTCTTACAATTCATCCAAAGTTCAGAATTTTGCTGCACTTATTCTTTTCATGACTTCCTTCCTTCTTTTCTCAAGCCCCTTCCTGGTCCAAGGTGCTATTCCAATCTGAAGTGGGTGGCTCCCATGGTAAAGGCACTTCCCATAGAGGTCACATCAATCCTTAAAGCATGGCACCTCCAACCTCTCTTGGTTTTAGGCAAGAATTTCCAGAAATTATCTTTCGATTGGCCAAGCCTTTCAGCACTTGTGGAATTATGGCATCCACAAACTCATACCTTCATCTTCCCTTCCTTTGAAGCAACCGTCCTATTGGAGGAGGTAGAAACCTACCTAGCCCTTCCTAAGACTAAGGTGGGGATGAAGACCGGGTTTGCTACACAATCGAGCCTATCGACCCGTCCTTGATCTTGAGTGATTTCATTCACAATCCAAAGGACGTGAGAACCATGATCAGCCCACACCACATCCACTTGATACCCTTAGCACAGTGGATAGTGTCTCATTGTAAAAACAAGTGGGAGAGACATGAAGCGATAGCCAAGGCGGTGGCGGTTTGCTTGTGTGGAGTCTTTCTTTTTACCACTACCGACCACCTCTTAGACATTCAAAATCTTGGTATTATTAGCGGGCTGTGGCGGGGAATGTCTATCTCTCAAGCGGTCCTCTCATACCTTTATGAAGGACTAAGCTCGGCTTGTACAGGAGGACTTTTGTTCGGCTCCATGATACTCCTTGAGTGCTGGATGGGAATAAGAATCAAATTCCTTCCTAAGGAAGACATAATCTCGGCAAGCCGGATCTTCGGGAGCCACCCTCTCTTCTTTATTGGAGGGGCATTTGGATACTCTTCTCAGGTTGAATGCAAGACAGCGGATAAGAAAACTCGGGATGAATGGCGCCTCTTCTTTAACACTTTGCCAATAGACAAATTCATCATGCGACCAAGAGTCCTCCGAAGCACTCTTCTCAAAATACCGCGGCGTCAAGGCCTGGACCTCCAGCTAGTAGGGAACACTACCATGGCGATCTACAACCCGCACCGATGCCATCTTCAGATCGGATTACCTCGAATCAGCGTTTCTGCACTATCACACTACCCTCCCCTTCTACCTAGGAAGATGGGGACCGAGGAAGATGAACGAGCGATCCGGAACGCGCTGACCATGTGGGAGATCAGCAAGGTGCGCCCGTGGCAAGCAGAGGTTGAAGAGAACGGCGAAACACGCCGAGATTACATGAAAGAGTTGAGAAGAATCCGCCCTCTTGCGGATAAGAAATTGAATGTATCTTGATTTTCCTTTTTTTGTTCATGAGAGATCTCATGTAATTGACAATCGAAGTTGAATTTATCAAGAATTATATTTCATTAATCTTTGCTTGAATGAGATGAGATTGCCATAGTTGAATGATCTTGAGTTCCATCATTTGAAAGGCTAGACTGACGTGAACAGACAGGGCTTCTGGAGGATATGACGGATGTGCACTGGGCCGCGACAAGGAAATAACGGTCCTGCGACAGGCCGTCAGAATGAGAGTAACAAGAGCCCGGTCTCTTGAAGGATATGACGGATGGGTCTTGAGCCGTTATATTCAAGTAACGGTAGATCTCAGACCGTTAAAGTGACGGTTCAATGGATAGGAAGAAGGCATATGCCTGAAGGGAAATAACGGTCAAAGATGGGCCCGTTACATGACTGTAACGGTCTGATGCTAGCGCGTTACACACTCTGAACCTGCAAAGTTGTGAGCTTTTGCTTTTGGGCTTGCCCCTGTATTCTGCACACACTCAAACATGAAACAAGTTAGATCTGTTCTTAGACTCAACCCCTTACCTTGAAGCAAGTTAGATAATGACCGTTTCTTGATGTTTGGTCAAGGGGTGGAGCCTTATTAAATAGGCGAAAACATAATGAAAATGCGATGCATGCTATGCATATGATGGTATTTTTGGGAGTTTTGGAAAATATTTAATGTTTTTGGATTTTGAACATATTTGATGTTTTTTGGATTTTGAAAGATATTTGATGTTTTTGGATTTTGAAAATATTTGATGTTTTTGGATTTTAAAAATATTCGTTGTTTTTGGATTTTGAAAATATTTGTTATTTTTTTTGGATTTTGAAAAACTAGTGCCTCTCTAGCAACACGAGACCTTCCTCGTTTTAGGTTGAGTCTCGAGACCGGCGTGCAATATTGCGACAACCCCTGGCCGAGACCTGATCATTGTGACGGTGTTTTTACCAAAGCCATACCTAGGGTACTCATCTTAGTCCTAAAAGAAAAAAGGAACATGGGGGTAAGCTTTGGCCAGATATGGGAGTTTTAGAACTTGATTCCCTCACCGTACAACCTTATCAGAGATTTGGTCTGTTGCGCCGGGGCTTTTATGTCCGTCATCGAACCTTTGTTCCACCTAGGCATGCATGCGACCGGGCTCATAACGTCCCGCGGGGAACTGTACTGCCACTCTTGTCATGCCTAGTTTTCTTTTTCCTTTGGAGCTTTTGAAATTTCATTCACAGACTTTGAGATGATGCTTTTGATCTTGTTGGTAAAGAGCACTCCTTTTCTTTTCTTGTCCTTTCTTCCTTGTGGCGTCAGGTCATAACGGACTTGCCCCTATTTGAGACCTCCTCTCGTTAGGGAGTTTGGATTGGTTGTCGCCTCCTTATTCACTCCTTGCCCCTGGATTCAGCCGAAGAATGAAGCGGACAGGGACTTCGACTTTCCCCTAAAGCATGGCCGAGGAAAACGGTGTCTTTTAAACAAGGAGCCCGACCAGGGACGTCGTGTAGTGTGTGATTGCCTTACTCGAGACCCTCTTTTGAAGATAGGGAGGAAGTTCTTATTACCGGAGAAGCACATGGTTTTAGATTTTTAAGGAAAGAAACGCTTAAGATACAACCCATTCCACGGGTGAGAGAGCTCCTCACCTTCCGCGTTTACTAAACGATAAGCATTCCCTGGATAAGCTTCTTTTATTACAAATGGCCCTTCCCAGTTAGGTTGCAACTTGGACCTAGGACCTGCAGACCGAATGAATTTGCGTTTCAAAACCATTTCACCCTTACAAAATTTTCGTTCGATTACCTTCTTTTGAAAATAACGCGAAACCCTCTTTTGATAAACGGACACGTGATCGGCCGCGTTCATCCTCTTCTCATCCAAGAGTTCCAACTGGACCAGCAACGCCTCCCGACGTTCATCGAGATTAAGTTCCTTATCGAGCTACACTCTAAGGGAAGGGATTAAGATCTCGTATGGGAGCACCGCCTCCATCCCATAAGTTAAAGAGTAGGGAGTTTGTCCCGTAGGGGTACGGACGGAGGTGCGGTAAGCCCACAGAGCTTCCACCAATCTTTCAGGCCAATCAGAAAATTTATGTGCTTCGCATGTTTTCTTAATGATTTTAAGAAGGGTTTTATTAGTGGCCTCGGCTTGACCGTTGCCTTGAGGGTAATATGGAGATGAATGATGCAGTGCAATATTGAACTTCTTACATAGGTCCTTAAGCTCTTGGGAGACGAACTGGGGTCCGTTGTCGGTGATGATGCTGCTTGGCACTCCGAACCGCGAGATGATATTCTTCATGATAAAGCGGCACACCGTTGTAGCTTTGATCTCCGCGTACGCCTCGGCTTCGGCCCATTTGGTGAAGTACTCAGTAGCAGTGAGGATGAAGGATTTTTGCTTGATCTGAGAATTAGGATCACCGAGTGGGCCGACGACGTCGAAAGCCCACATAGAGAATGGCCAAGGAGCAGTCATAGGATGGAGGGACGAAGCTGGAGAGTGAATTTTATCAGCATGGAGTTGGCATTTAAGACACCTCCGGACATAGAGGGAGCAATCTTCCTCTAGAGTGGGCCAATAGTAGCCCTGCCTAAGGATCTTCTTTGCTAGAGCCTGGCCATTGACATGACCTCCACACTCACTAGAATGGGCCGCTTCAGCCACTTTCCAAGCTTCTACATCATCCAAGCATCTCATGAGCATTCCATTAGTAGCGCGCCTATACAATTCTCCTGCAATGATAGTGTACCTTGCGGCGGCTCTTCTTATTGCTTTACGCTGCTCGGCCTTTGCCCCTTCTGGGAATGACCCTTCTTTGCAAAACAATTCGATTTCATGATACCAAGGCAATTCCTCTTCGTCCAGAATCTCCTCTAGTTCTGCTAATGAAACTTCCTTGAGATCTTCCTTCTCAACTCTCGCCTCTACAGATTTCTGAGGTTGATGAACCAGGGATCTTGAAGAGAGGTGCGTCCAATCTCTGGACGACGATGGTCTCAGTACTACGACTGAGAGAAAAGATAAGGAGGAAGCAAGAGATGCCAAAGCATCAGCTAGAATGTTCAAAGAACGGGGAGTATGGATATAGATCAGCTTACGGAATCGCTTAGCAATGAGCGTGACCAAATCTTGATAAGGTTTGAGCTTGGGGTCACGAGTACGGTAAGTGGACAGAACTTGCCGTAGAACGAGCTGAGAGTCTCCTATGATGTTCAAATAGCGCGCGCCTAGGAGATAGGCGTGCTTCAAGCCGGCCAGGAGAGCCTCATACTCAGCGATGTTGTTGGTAGCAGGAAATCGAAGTTGATAAGCGAAGGGGATGGTTACTCCCTCTGGAGTAAGCAAGACAGCCCCGATCCCTTGGCCTTGAGAGTTGAGTGCACCGTCGAAGTGCAGAGACCAGAAGGGATGATGAGAAAGGACAGAGAGATGCTCATCAGGGAAATCGTCCTGAATGGAATCGGTATGAGGAATAGGAAGATGTGCAAGATGCTCAGCAATGGCATATCCTTTGACTGCCTTCTGAACGACAAAGGTGATGTCAAACTGAGAGAGGAAGCTCTGCCAGCGAGCTAACCTACTAGAAAGGACGGGCTTTTCTAGGAGATAACGGACCGGGTCCATTCTGGAGATCAACCTAACTGGGTGGGCGAGAAAGTAATGTTTAAGCTTCTGAGCTACCCACACTAAGGCGGCACAAGTCTTCTCCATAGCGGTGTACTTGGATTCAGCTGGATTAAACAGTCGAGAGAGGTAGTACGCGGCCCGCTCTTTCCCTTCATCATCTGCTTGTGCTAAGACCGCCCCTAGGGAGTCCTCGATGACCGAGATGTATAGGATTAGGGGTTTCCCAGGGACAGGAGGTTGCAAAACCGGGGGATTGGTTAGGTACTCTTTGAGGTCCTCATAGGCCTTTTGACAATCTTGATTCCATTCGAACTTGGCCCCCGCCTTAAGCAACTCATAAAATGGGCGGCACCTTTGAGAATGCTGAGATATAAATCTTCTAATGAATTGCAGTCTACCAATCAATCCTCGAAGTTCCGTAATGTTCTTTGGCGGAGGCATGTCCATGACGGCCTGTGCTTTATTAGGATCAATCTGGATCCCCCGTTTGCTCACTATGAACCCTAGCAACTTCCCTGAGGAGACTCCGAATACGCACTTCTTCGGATTCATCTTAAGCTTATACTCCCTGGCTCTCTGCAGCACTTTAGCCAGAATAGAGGGGTGTTCTTCTTTTGTTCTTGATTTCACCAAGATGTCATCCACGTAAGCCTCCATGTATATGTGCATCATGTCGTGGAAAATGGCCATCATTGCCCTTTGATAGGTGGCACCCGCGTTCTTCAACCCAAATGGCATAACCACATAACAATACGTGCCCCAGGGCGTGGTGAAGGAAGTTTTCTCTTGATCTTCCGGAGCGAGACGGATTTGATTGTAGCCCGAGTACCCATCCATAAACGACAGAGCTTCGTACCCGGCAGTGTTATCCACTAGAACATCTATATGAGGTAGCGGGAAATCATCTTTGGGACATGCTTTGTTTAGGTCCCTGAAATCAATGCATATGCGCACTTTTCCATCCTTCTTGAGAACAGGGACTATGTTCGCCACCCACTGGGGATATAAGACTACTCTGACGAACTTGGCCTTGTATAGCTTGTCGACCTCTTCTTGATTCTTAAGGCCATGTGGGGGTGAAATCTTCTTGACCGTTGTTTCACAGGTGTTGCCCCTGGTTTAAGCACGAGTCGATGTTCCACTAAGGAGGGGTCAAGACCTGGCATGTCCTCATAAGACCAGGCGAAAGAATCGCTATACTCCCTTAATACTTAATTAGATCTTCTTCTACCTGTGAAGGGAGATTAGCAGAAATAATGACGGGCCTTGGGTCTTCTTCTGTTCCCAAGTTGATTTCCTTTGTAGGTTCATCCACTGCCGTCGACGGCTGGTCGAATCTTTTTAGTCCTTGTGCATATAAATCGGCAGTGTCATCTACGTTGTTGTCTTCATCTATTGGATCCTTCTCATCCAAAACCTCATAGACGCCTAATCCGTCGTCGCTCCATTCCCCTTCTATTTCCTCTTCGTCCTTAATCACAATTGCTGTAGCGACGAATTCCGGGCACTTCAAAAGAGCATGACACCGCTGAGCTAGATCTTGCAAGAACCTATCAGGAATAGATCGGGAAGGACGCGCGAGCGGGCGCGGCTCAGAATGGGAAGGGTTGGACGACCCAGAACAAGACCCTACTTCTCTAGACCTAACTGACTCTACTTCCTTAGACTCGCTAGACCCTAACCCTAACCTAGGAGAGAGAAGACTTAGTGGAAGGGGAGGAGCAGGGGACTCGTGCCCCTGGGAGGAGGAGGATGGAGACAGGATAGCGTAATCTTCCACTGAAATCTCCGTTTTAAATTTGACGTTTTTTTTTCTGGAGATCAGTAGAGACTACATAGCAAGACGGAGGAGGTGGGAGCTGCATAGGGAACAGCTCGGGGAAGATGCAATCGAAGAAGGGGTCAGAAGAAGAGAACCACATCTCGTGGAGTTGAGCATTGGGAGGAGGAGTAAATAGAGTGGATAGATCAATGCGCGGGCACTTCCCGCAAGCACAAGGAATGAATAGAATCTCCGGTGGATCAATGACGAATGGATTTATCATGATAGGAGGAAGACGGGGTATGAACTCCCTTTGCTAAAAAATGGATTGGAAGCGTGAGGGAGACCAAGAGAAGATAACTGGAGAGCTCTCCTCCTTCTGCAATTTAACCGCGGGCTGCTTCTTCGGCCTCCACTGCACGAGCCGAACCTCTTGTTGCTTCTGGCGCTCCTCCTCATAAAAGAGCCTCTGCAAGGCCTGACTGTAGTCGAGCATGTCATCATCTGACCCTCCTGGCAGGGAAGGCGGACTGGCAATCGGACAAACTATATCCCTTTTTGGCTGAACCGGCTTTGGAGCTAATGTGCCGGGCTGGAGAGGCCCTCTGACAAAGTGCTGACGATAATCCCAGGTAAGCGGCCCAGAATCACCCATCATAGATAATGCTGTTTCCTTGTAACCGAGACCTCGCCTACCCATTTTTCTTCCCTTAGGTATAGGCTTAGTCATCCTTGCAGTTGCGCACCGAGGCCTCTCCCCGGTTGATAGCCCAGTTTCAATATAATGTTCCACCCCTTTGAATCCGAATCTGCGGCTTCACTTTGACATTGACTGGAGTAGTGATGGGCTTAGGAGATGTGTAAGCCCAAGGAAAGTTCAAATCAAGCACTGACAAAACGGGCCGGCTGCTCGGCCAGAGTGTGGGAAGAACTTGATCTGAGATGGCCTTGACTGTCTGCACCGTGGACAAGCTCTTGACTTTGACGACCCTCCCTTGGAAGGGGAATTTAACGCACTGATGTGCGGTGGAGGGTACGGCGCCAAGCGTGTCAATCCAGGGACGACCCAAGATAGCCTTGAACATAGGGTCGATATCGAGAACATAGAATTCCACGGCCATAGCAAGGGGCCCGAGCTCTGCCTGAATGGTGATTATCCCGTGACATGCTCGCCTTGAGTTGTCATATGCTGCTATAGTGGTGGGAGTAGGCCGTAGTAACTCTTCAGATATGTTGCATGCTCGGAGGGTGCTAAGTGGACAAACATTAATTGAGGCCCCCGTGTCAACCAGTGCTGCTTCAATGTTGACCTTGTTCAGGGTAATTGTTATGCAGAGCGGCATTTGCCGAGCCCCCGGAGGTGCAAGCTCGGTTTCTGAGAACGTAATTGCCGGCCCTTTGGAGATAGTTGCTAGTGCCGTTGGTAAGCTGTCGACTGCCATGTCTTCACTAACCATCACCTTCTGTAGGAAATCCCTCAGTGCATCCTGATGAAGGGTAGACCTTTTGATCAGCTCCAGCACGGATATCTTAGCGGGTACCCGATCCAGATGATATAGCAAGTCATATTGTGTACCCGGCAGAGGTTCAGCTTCCTCTTGTTCGGCCGTTGGCTGGGTGGACTGGGGATTAGAAGTAGTAACGTAATTCCGATGGAACATCTTCCCGCTCCTTAAGGCACAGTTTGCCGCAGCCTCCGAAGAGAGTATGATGGGCCCTGTAGGGTGGATGAGTGGGACAGGTGGTGCGGGGGAGGTGATTTGGTGGAGCGTAGGGTTGGTGAGGTTAATGGGGGGTGAGCGGATGATAGGTGAGGGATTGGTGGAAGGCACGGCGGTGATGGACGTCGATGCGGGTGGAGGGAAGGCTAGTGGATGTTTGAGAGTGGGCGAAGGATTAGGTGGTGGTGTGATGATGTGAGGGGAGTAAGTGTTGGAGGGTATGATGGGATGGAGAGCGGTAGAGGGTTTGCTGGAGCGGGTGTGGAAGGTAAGACGAGCGGAGAGGGTGTCGGTTGTGTAGGGAGGATGAAGGAATGGTTGCGGAGGTTGTGGTGGAAGGCCATTACTTGCGGTGTGGCGCCATCATCATCAAAAGACCACCCGGCGTTGGGGGCCGGGGGTTGAACCACGTTTACTTGTGCTGGTGCCGGTGGCTGCTGCTGAGGAGCGGGTGGATGATTCGGCATCGGGTTCTGATGGATGCCCAGGTCTTGTACTTGCTGCGGTTGCTGCTGTTGTGGCGGCTGCTGCGGCTGCGGTGCTTGATGCTGCTGCACTTGCTGCCCCTGCGGCTGCCTTCTCTTCTCTTTAATCTCAACAATGGCCCTATGCATTTCGGCCCAGTCGATTCTCTGCCCCTCATGAAGGTCATATACCAGATCTCGGAACTGAAAGCATCCTTCTATGGTATGGCCCGGCTGCCTATGGAACATGCAATATTTAGTCTGATCAACCGCCGGGTTCCAAACAGGTCGTTCCGGAGGAAGTTGGATTGCATTTATTGACATGAGTGCCGAGAAAATATCTGTAAGTGTCTCTGGCAATGGAGGATACTGGGCTCTCCTGGGAGCCGGGCGCTTGCTATTAGGGTTGTTGTTGTTGTAGCCGTTGGGTGGAGGGACGTTATGGTATTGTGATGGTGGCGGTGGTTGTTGTGGAATGGTGAAGGTGTTTTGAGGAATGGTGAAGGCGGGGGGAGGGTTTTGTGGAGTGGCCTGGAAGCTTTGTGGAGCGGGGTTTTGTGGATTGCGGGGGTTTTGGTTGTAGCGGAAGGGTGCGGCCTGAAATGGAAAAGCAACGGCTTGTACTTGCTCGTTTGTTTGGACTCCCTCGGTAACCGGCCCTTGTGGTTTCTTGTGGTACTTGGGCTTTTGGTTTTCGAAGAGAGAATGGATAGGGGAGTCCTTGAATTGAGTCTGTATGAAGCGCGCCCGGCTGTAGAGTTGATGCATGTTAGCTATATCATTCATTGCCAGGATGTTGCGGAAAGTCGGCGTGGCATTGGAGATCAGCAATTTGACCTTCTCTTCCTCCGGAATATGGCCAGGCACTCTGGCGGCCATCTGCCTCCACCTGTCTGCATAGGTGGCGAACTCTTCTTCCGGTTTCATCTTTTCGGCTACTAGGTCTGTAAATGAATATTCTGGCCCGACCCTGTCTTGAAACCGCTGAATGAATTTGTCCTTAACTACCTTGAAACTTTCGGCCTCTTCCAGTGGCAGAGAATAGAACCATTCCAGAGCAACTCCATCTAAGGATCGGCGGAACAAGTACGCCATGAGGCGATCATCATACTGGAACTGCGCCGATTCATATAGAAAATCCCTCACATGGATAAAGGGATTGCTGTTCCCATCGTACTTGCGATAGTTGGGGAGCTCTGATTGCGGAGGGAACCGAATGTTCTGGAAGCTCGGAATAGGAATATCGGCCAAGGATTGTGGGCCAACCCTTTTCTGGAGGAAGTCGAGTTGTTGCTGCATGGCAGCCCACTTGTCAAGCAAGTCCTGCTCTTGGGAGGGAGCAGGGGTAGTGAAGGACGCCGATTGTATTTGAGGAGCGGATGGAATGACTGTAGCAGAAAGGGGAGGCCCATAGGCATGAGTAGAAGGATAGACAGTGGAAATAGGGGGCCCGTAAGAAGGATATTGAGCCTGAGATATACCCGGATGGGAGTGAGTTTGGGCCACCCCTTGCTGAGGGTGTAAGAAATCAGAAGGGTTCATGAGAAGCTGTGAAGCCACCGAACCAGAATTGTGATGATCCACCTGGACGAAAGAAGGGATAGGCGATTTCCCTTTATCAAAAGACTGATGGGCTGAATTGGAAGATTGGCCCATCTCCATGCCGGCGAAAGTGATGGTCCGAGGTTGGACCGGGGTGAGGTCAATCGGAGTGGGCTGAACGGACGGCCCAATAATGGAAGGATTAGATTGACCTTGAACAGCGGCGGAGGGAGAAGCGTTGGACCCTTGCATAGCTTGATATAGGACTTGAAGTTGGGTCGGGTCCAATTGGGCCATCATGTGAAGGACGGAGCCCGCGGAAGGAGTAGAAAGAGAAGGGGTACCTTGACTACCTCCCACAGATGTGGAGGACGGGAGAGGGGCAGTCCCTTCTCCGGAGGGAAAGGTGGCAACCCTAGGGGGGTTCTCAAGGAGCCCTTGAGGAAGAGAGTCCTCTTGGGAACGCGGAGGATTGAAGGATGCCATGGTAGATTCGAAGAGGGGGTTGGAATAGAACGTGAAGGAAGAAGCGACTCGAGAAGACGATTCAGACGGACGAAAACAACTCCACATGCAACGGACAACCTTGACAAAAAGCAAAAACAACCAACACAAAGCACACAATAAGCAACCGAACTTAGGTGATTTTAACAAGATGTAAGTGGTAAAAGATGGAGACACTCAAAAATCAAGCAAGTTGTTTAGAATGATGCGACAAGATTCTTATGATTTCTCCTTTGGAACTTTAGTGAATTGATCGATATGTATTCTCAACAATGGGTTCCTAATAGGAGATGGATATGGGACTTGGTTTGACTCTAAGTGTAACCACTCAATCACTTATGCAACCCTAGACACGGGGTGGGAAAGGTACAACCAGCCCGGCGTCCGTGTGGGAATCCACGGCTCGCGGGGACTTATGGAGGTCCCTGCTGTGATTTCCTAGTCGGCCCCAAGGAATATGGAGACGAGAGGTCCTCACAACAAGGTAGGAAAATGCAATCTAATGTATGAAAAGATGAATGACCCTATGTGCACCGGAGTGCATGCAAAGTCTAGCCTAACAATCTAACAATCAATAGTGCACACCATGATATGCAGATATGAGCAAAGCAAGAAGGAGGTCAAGTATCACCCAAGCAATAAATCACAGCAAAAACTGCGGAAATCAATGCACCTCGGATGCGTACCTGCCAGGAGAATAACGGTCGAAGGACCCTGCGTCAGAGAACAATAACGGTCGAAGGCCAGACCGCCAGATAATATATAACGCAGGGGGATGAGACCGTCAGATGAGCCAGAGAACAAAAACCAAACAGAAATAACCGGGAAACCCGTGGGAGCTCTCACAGCAGAACCAATGTGGCGGTCTAATGCCCCTGCGTCAGAGAACTGTGACGCTGGGACACCTGGCCGTCAGAGAACTCAGAAAACCAGAATATGCAGTAATCAAAGGGGAAACAAAGGGCAACTCAACAAGCAGATGATGGCAGGTTTTAAACAAGAATCAAGAGCACGATTGGCACAAGCTGTCCCACCGTGATCGCCAAAAAATTATCTGTTGATATTTATTTGCCTATCTTTTATCTTACTTTTGAGGTTTGCAAAGTAATATGGCAAGATGACAAACAAGCAATCAAAGATCTACTCAAACCTGTGAACATGTGAACATGAACCTAGGCAATCATAGCCAGCTCTAGCATGGGCATGCTACCTCAATCAAATTACGCTAAGGAAAAGGAAAACACACGCCGGGGCGTGGAGCAAGGAATAAATAAAAACACACCGCTAGGGTGGAACAAGCAAGGAAAATAA
The DNA here is from genome assembly GCA_022559845.1 of Amorphophallus konjac. Taxonomy (NCBI): domain Eukaryota; kingdom Viridiplantae; phylum Streptophyta; class Magnoliopsida; order Alismatales; family Araceae; genus Amorphophallus; species Amorphophallus konjac. The sequence continues at coordinate 166,669,484 of CM040129.1, read as the reverse complement.
AGAAGATATGATGAAGAAGACAGCTAATGCCCAATACCAAGGAAAGATGTGATCGCCACCAAAGTAAACACAAGTCAAAGACCTGAATATACCTTGGAAATAGGTGGATGAAGCACCCGCCCACGGGAGAGAAAACCAAGGAAAGCCTGCAGATCAACTTGGAAGTAACGGCCAGAACCCTGTGCGTCGCTTGGAAGTGACGGCCGCACGATAGACCGCCGGAAGATAGTGACGCGCCTGCACCAGACCGTCAGGTAACCTGCAGTAGTAAAGCTTGAATTCTTTTAACTCCAACTCTTCCAGCCGGCTAGAAGACTTGGGCCTCGTGCTAATGAACCTGTAAACCTGCCAAAGATGTAGAAAGACAAGACAAGACAACCTCAATTAGCCCTTTTCACAAGCATAGCATCAATTCTTAAAGAGCTTGAGAACATCAAAAGGAGAGGGAATTACCGGGGAGTTTTGGTTTTTTAACCCCTCTGGGTGTTTTAAAAGTTTGGGAGGATGTTTGTATGCTTAAAGAACAGTGAAAAACGTGGAGGAAGAGGAGGGACAATGCTTTGTTTGAGGAAAACCAAGGAAGAACTCAAGCATGCAATGATGAACTTGAAAGACAAAACCAAAGTACTCCCTTGATTAGAAGATGGATGGACGTGGGAAGCAGCTCCTCCTGGATGAAGATGGCTCCTGAGTTCGGCAGCACTTCGTCGTGAATTCAAATCTTCCTCTCCTTTGGCCATGAAGTCAAGGGTTCTATTTATAGACCCTCAAACTCTTAGGTCGAGCAGAGGATAATTCAGCAAGATAAAGAGATAACTCTTAGCAAATCCTTGAAGATAATATCACCAAGAGTCCATAGAAACAAACGGGGGGTCCTGAGGATCGGATTTGAAAGAGATAACGTCAATCCAAATCCTTATCTCGACCACGGAGTAGCAGAGAAAAGGCCTGAACTGCCAGGACTCTCGGAAGGAAGTAACGGCTGCACGATAGACCGCCACTTGGAAGTAACGCACCAAGGATCATCCGTCACTTTCAACCCTATCCCAAAGAGATAAGATCAACGGGAAGAAGACCCAACAAGCTGGACTCTTCAAGGAAGCGACGGCCAAGGCATAGGGCGTTAGAATGAAACAACGGCTGCACGACAAACCGTTATTATCAACATGGAATCAAAAGGATAAGCTCTGAATACGAGGCCTAAAGCCTTAAGACTCTTCAAAGAGTAACGGTCCAGGACCCATCCGTCAGAAGGAAGCAACGCGCCTGACTGGGACCGTTATTAACATTGAGGTTCAAAAAAGAGTGAAGGGTTTGCTAAGATTCATCCAACGAAATGCCACCGGGAGCCACATCTTAATCCAGGAATTAAGACCCAAGAAACAAGCTTCAACTGACCAATAGACTCAATGAAGGGTGAACAACTCGGAGCATCGTATAGAATGAATAAGGAGACGACCCGACTTATTGGGTATAAAACGGGTGTCAACAATGGGAATCTGAGATATACAGTTTCCAGAGTCGTGAAAGTCCAGTATAGTCTTCAGCTGGCTTCGGTTTGCGATTTTTTGTCGCGTTGTTTTCTGTGTGTTGTCTTGTGCGTGCTGTTCTGGCACTGCACGAGATGGTTCTGCTCTCGTCAGAATGTGACGAGGTGTTTCCTTTTTGTCATTGTGTTTGTTTCGATCATGTTGTACTTGGCAGTGTTCACCGAAAGGCTTGAATTTGTAGTACGTTGTTCGAGGTTTTGTCCGTGTGTTGTTCAGGTTGCTGTTGACCTTTGGCCTTGGTTTGATGACCGTACACATTCTCACGTTATCTTGGTCATCCCGGCTTGAGTCTGTTCAGCTCCTGATGTGTTTCGCTTCTGTTGAAGTGCTCGATTTGATTCCATGGTTGAGAAGTTGCTCAGGCAAGCTAGGATTTTTCCTTCCTGGTGAGCTTTTGTGATTGAGCTTCTTGCTTCTTATCCCTTCTGGTGGAATCTTTTTCGAGGTTTGCCTTGGAATTGTTGTCTTGGTGATGCCGTTGTCTTGTGTCTGCTTAAGTGTGGACAGCTTTATTTTAAGCAGGATCTGCTCTTTGCTTTACGGTTGCTTGGCTTTGGACTCCATTATGGTGTTAAGAGCTGTTGTGTACCGTATTGTCGTGCCGTGTCCAATGGCCGATGTATTGTGAAGGCTCACTTATCATTTTCAGGACGTGAAGGTAAGCCGAGATTGATGCTTTCCTTGTGCTTTATGCTGAAGCTGGTGCTCTTCTCCTGTTGCACTTAGGCTCCTTGTGATCGGTTGTTCGCGAGATCGATACTCGTGGCGTGCGATTTGCGATCTTTGTTGATTGCGAAGGCGTCTGGTGTGTGCTGAGGTGCGACTACCGAGGTTGTTCTATTGCCTGTGCGCATTGTTGAGAGTGCAGCGGAAGTGTGTGGGTCGGCTACCCACTGGTCGAGAGATCTGTTTCTTCTCGATGTGACTTCGTCTTGGCTTCTTGTGCCTTGACTTCGTCTGTTGCCGTGCTGTTGTTGGTGGTTTTCTGATGTTGGCATTAGCATTTGCGAGTATTGGGGAATTTGTCGGCATTCCTACTGATTGAGTACCCTTTTGCTCTGCATTTCTTTCTTGGGTGTTGTGCTCTCGAGGCGTGTTTGTAGTCCTTGAGTTGCGTCCCCCGAGATTGTTGTTGTTGTTATTTTGGCGCTATTTCTTTATGATTTTGTGTCTCTGTTTTGGACCGTGATCTTGTCAGTAGCTTTGCTGTACTCTTCTTCCTTGGAGTTAGCTTGCGACTCGATCAGACGTGATGCCTGAGTGAGTGCTAACTTGATTGTGCTTTTGGTCCAGCAGTGTTGTCGTTGGCGTCCTGCGTGCCAGGTGTTTCCTGTTGCCTTTGGCACTGGAGCCGATGATGTGGTCGAGCTGTCAGCTGAGAAGATTGTGTCTCCTTGTTTAAGCTGATACTCGCCGTGTCTGTTGTTTTGTTTCCTCGTTGTCGTTGTGTTTTTCGGTTGTTTGTTGTTGGGGGCAGTCGTGTCTCCTGTCCTGTGAGACGTAAGCGACATTGCCTTGTTTCGAAGGTGTCAAAATTATGCTCACTTGGGTGCCGTGCTCTTTTGTGGATTGTTGCCTTGAGATCCTGAGCGTGTGCCTGTAATTATGATCTGACGTTATTCCTCTGAGTCGTGTTCTCTCAAGATTTGTGTTGTTTTTGAGGTTGTGTTGTTGGGTTGTTCTTCCCTGCTTCTCCTTTGTTAGTCCTTAATTTCGAGGGCGAAATTTCTTAAAGGAGGGGAGGATGTAATGCCCTGGATCCTTGGTAGGTCTTCCTGGATCTTCATTGGATCTTTTGGATTACTTTCGGTGAGTTTCGGTTCGCTTTGGTGGCTTCCGAGTTGAGCTTTACGAGCCGTGTGGATTTTTCTCTCGTACTAGTTACGGAACCCTACGGTGAGTTTGTTTGTCAGTTCCTCGACTCGTGGATGCTACAGCGACGATGTACTCATCGAGCCGGTCGTTTCGACTATTTTGCGTATTTTTCTGAATTTGTGCATTTTCGGCGCATTTTCGGAATTTTCGAAAATTAGGAAAATTTCCTAATTTCTTTTCCTTTCCTTTCCTTTTCCTCTCTCCTCCTTCTCATTCGCACGCTCACCTCTCTCTCTCTCTCTCTCGTTCTCTCTCGTTCTCCCGCCTTCTCGCCTCCGGCTGCAGACGGAGGGGTGCAGGGGCGTGCTGGTGACGACGAGATGCTGCTGAGGTGCACGATAGTGCGAGGATCGAGATGGTTTTGGCGCGATCCCGAACGGTGGATTCAAAGCTGACGGTTCGATTCACGGTGCGGTTTTCGGCGCGATTTAGTCCCTTCGGGGCATGGTTTCTTCGGTGGAGGTAGGGTGACGGTTCCTCACTTCTTCCTCTCCGTTTTCCCTGCCATTGCACGTCGTTCGGCAAGGAAACGGCCGAGTTTGGGCTTGTTTAGTCTAAACCGTGATTTTCAGAGTTTTTAGGGTTCGCCGGAGAACGGCAACCATTTGTAGCTCGGTTAGTGTTGAACTGACCGTAGGGATGTTAGGATCCCATCCATGCAAGTTTTGTGTTGATCGGTGGTCATTCGAGGCCGGTAGGAGCCCGGGAACCTCGTTGATCCACTTAGGGTGGATTCGTTAGAATCGTCCCGATCTTGAGTTTTAATGCTTGCATGTGGGCTTTTTAGCCTTCTTATGTTATTTTTCATCGTCGAGGGTTGTTTCCCCTGCGCTTCGGCGTGAATGGGGCGTGGAACGGGCCGATTTGGCCATTCCTCTATTTTCTCGCCGTAACTGGTGTGGCGGTCGTTCCAGGGACTGTCACTTGCTCTGACGGCCCCACGACTGACCGTTACATTGTCTGGGTTGATTGAGTTCTTCGGGGTTTTGAGAGAGTGACGGCCCAGGGCTGGCGCGTCACATTTCTCTGACGCGTCCCGTGAGGCGCGTTATATCTCTTTTTTCGTTTATTGCTTGAGTTAAGTCGGTTCCTCTAACGCGCTTGACCCAACGCGTTAGATGGATGTAACGCGCCCTGTTCTGGCCGTTACATTCCGTTTGACCGACGTTGACCATTTGAGGCGGTGCCTCTGGCGGTGGTTCCCCCGTGCGTTAGGTGTTTGTAACGCGCCTGCCCCAGGCCGTTACATGCTGTGTTGGCTGAGTTGGGTTGCTGCGCCGTTGGATGTAACGGTGGGGCCCCTGTGCGTCAGGCGTTTGTAACGCGCCCTGTGCTGGCCGTTACATGCCTCTCCGCTAGCTTTGGTTGTGGGTGTGTTGGCCCTGACGCGCCTAGTCTTGTGCGTCAGGTGGCTATAACGAGCTCGCTCCCATGCGTTAGTTCGTTGTAACGTGCCTCGTCTAGCGCGTTACATGATTCGTGTGTTTTGTGTTTGTGGGTTGTTGGCCCTGACGGCCCCAGTCGGGCGCGTCAGGTGTGTGTAGCGCACCCCGTGTTGGCCGTTACATGCCGTTTTCTGTGTTTTAGAGTTGGTTAGGGCGGTGTGAGTGACGGCTGCTCCCCTGACCGTCGCTTGGAGTGTAACGGCCGAGGTCTAGACCGTCATATGCTTGTAGCGGTCTAGGGGTGGCGCGTTACATGCCCTGTGCTCCGATTTCCGTTCCTTCGGTTTCTGCTTGTCTTGGCTTGGCCTTGTGGTCTGCCCGTTGTCCCGTGGATGTCTTCTGACATCCTATGAAAGCTAAGACTACATTGTAAGGTGGCCAGGAGTCTTCTTGCTTGAGGTAGGATTCTCTTTCCTACTTTTCGAGCATTGTTGTTAGGTTCTGGTCAACCCGGTCTGACCCAGTGGTTGACGTGTGACCTAGTGTGTGTGTGTCTTGGCGGTTCTGTCCAGTCCGAGACACTGGTTCTGGATGCCTCGAGGTATCGTTTACCTTGGTTTGCGTGTCCAGGTGTGCTGAGGGTTGTTGGTGTTCCCTCAGGTCTCCGTGTGTTGTTTTCTGCGGAGTGTCGTTTCTTGGCTTAGGATTAGACCGATTGGCGGCTTGTTCCGCTGCATGTGACGATCTTGCCTTTGAGTCGTTCGACTCGGGATCGTTACGTTGTAGGTCTAGTTGCCTTATCCTGAGTCCGTTCGGCGGTGGTTGTACTGCCATGAGTGCTGTCTGTTCGTGCGACAGGGTTTGTGGGCTGTCTGCACTTTAGCACTCGTGTTTTCGAGTCTTGTGCCTCGTGAGCCTCCGTTTGTTGTTACCCTTTGGTCTCTTGAGTGCCGGCCCGCTTGCGGATAGCGGAGGGTTCCCGTACACGGTTTGTAAGCTAGTTCCGTGGGCACCCAGCCAACGATAGCGTCCTGCCGAGGGAGAAAACTAGCTAGAGGACCTGGCTTAGGCTAGAGCTAGTGTGTGCACACGTTGTCAGGGACTGAGGACTTACGTCGGCGGACGTGACCCTGACTAGTTACTTGTCTTGTTGTTGTTCTGTTTCTGGTTCAGCATCTGTTGGTGCTGCCTCTCCTTGGACTCGGAGCGGTCGTTCCTTGGACTTGGTTTTTGAGTACCTTGGCCTCCGCCGTTTTGGGCGTGTGTAGGTAGGTACTTGTGGCGCAGCGTAAGACATCAGTGGACGCAGCTGGCTGTTTATGTGAGGTGGTGCTTCCGTCACGTGACACGTGACTCTCGGCGTTTCTTGCGCATTGTGACCTTTGCGAGTGGCCCTCTCGTGGCTGTACTCGAGGTCGGTGCCCTGTTGCGTGAGCGACGTTCTGGTCGTGCGTGGGCCGGCGTGCACGGCGTTCTAGTCGTTCTGGTTGTCGTCCGTCTGGGTCTTCTCTAGACCTTTTCCGTTTGTGTAGTTGACTTTTGCCCTCTTCTCGGTTTTGGCCGACGGACTGGTGTGCCCTACCGTATGAGTTTAGGGTTGACCGTCTGTTGCCTATTGGAGTAGCTTAGAGTGCCGAGTTCTCCTCGGTGGCCGTGTTTTGGGTTTTGCGGCCTCGCTCTTTCTTTTGGTTGAGCTTCCCTTGCTCTTAGCCTGTTCCCTACTCCTGCTGTCCCTGTTCTATTTAAAACTTTGTAGTGTAGCTTTTCTTGCTTTGCTACACTTGCTATTTTACAGTTGCTTCCGTTGCACTGTGCGTTTTCCAGTGGGGATCCGCGTGACCCCTACTGAGTTTCTGGTTAGAGACTCACCCCTGCTTTTCAGGTGGGTTTCGCCTTTTGCTTCCGCATGGTTCCTGGAGTGTGCGTGCTCGTTGCGTGCCGTTGCTGCCAGCTGGTACCTGCGTCGGGCTTCTCCCGACCTTTTGGTACGTCTTTCTTTTCTGTCGACTGTACTGTGCTAGACTAGTTGTCTTTAGCTTTGGACTGACTCTGGGATATAATTGTTAATTTGAACAGTTAATTAAAAAGTAATTTTTTTTCTGCTACTTTAGCAAACCTATCTAATGAAATTTAATTGCTTACTGTACTATCTCTGTGGCTTCAATGTACTCTACACGTGCCTTTTTCCCTTCGGAGCTTTCCCGCTCTTGGGAGGCCTCGCGGGTTCCATGCACTATCACGCGTATCCGGTAGTTCTACCGGGTATGCCGGGTATCCGGAATCTGGGTCGCTACAGCAGTGATCAGAGTCCATAAGGTCCAGTACAATCGGCAGTTGGCTTAGGGTTTTGTGTTCATTTTCCGCTTGATTTTTCGCTTGAGAGCTTGAGTGCACTGCGTGGCGCTGTGAAGGCGGTTGCTGTTCGCAGCTTTCGTGTCGGCGTGGGATCTAAGGATCGAGGTTGAGAGCTTCTCCCTCATCGGTGGTGATCCCGATTGTCCAACGTTGGGCAGAGGTTGCTGGCAGGCGTGATATTGTGGTGTTGCGTTCAAGGCGTTTTGCCGCTATGTCAGGTGGCTGGCGAGGGTTGGTCGTGGTTAAGTGGCCGTGAGTGTGCTCTGAGGGAGCTGTTGTTGAGTCTGACCACTCCAGTTTGAGGTCTATCCTGCCCCTCATGTGTTAAGGTTGTGGTTTAAGGTGGCAGAGCGGAGTGGTCTGGTCGAGAGGTGCGCTCGGATGAGCGAAAAATCTTCTCTGTGAGCTGCTATTTTGTCGAGCCTGATGTTCTTGTCGTGCTCTGTGGTGTCAGAAATGACGTGTCAATCTTGATTATTTTTACAAATTTCGAGGCAAGATTGGGCTGTGGTGTCCCAGTAAGTTTTGCTCCTGCGCTCTTGTGTGCGAATGGGTTGTGTTCGCCTGGATTTGGCTTGAGTTGTGAAGGTTCCGCGGTGGTTTCGGGACTCGAGGATGAGTGTTGACGGTTGTCAATTATGGCTCGTATTGTGGCTCTCAGCATGGTGTGTTGCAGTTTGAGGAATTGCAGTGGTGGTGCATCGAGAGACGCTGTGATTGTGGTCCGACGTGACACTCGTCGAGTGTGTCGGAGGCGCTGACCTGATGGAAGCGATGGTTTTCTTGGTGCTGGAAGGTGTTGTTCCCAGCGTACGCAAGATTCGAGATCAGGTCGGGCGTGGAGTTCTTCCGTTGGTCGAAGGTATGTCGGTTTCTCCTTTGGTTGGAGAGATTGTGTTTGGCTAAGGTTCGTCATCTTGCATTGTGTGTCCGGATTGGTTGGCCTTCGCGTGCCATGAAATCCGTGCGAAACGTGTCCTGTGTTTTTGGCAAGGTGGTTGCCTGTGAGGGTTGTGCCCATTTTCCTGGTGTGTGAGGGTGCTGGCGCTATTCCCAAAGGATGAGTGCTGGTTGGGCGGTGTTCACATTCTTGACTGGTGCTAGAACTTTCCGATGTGTGGCGGATCAGAGCTTGCAGAGTTGCTGAGGATTGCCATATTTGGGAGAGAATCTGTGGTTGGGGTTCGAGGTAATGGAGCTTTCCTCACCCTATTTCATGAGGTTGACCAGCCGAGTTATGGATTGTCGGGATGGCGAGTCCCGAGTTGCCGTGTTTGGCTGTGCGCGTGGATCAGAGTGCGCAGCGAAAGCCTGGTGGGCCTGTGACCCACTGGTTCAGGATCATAGCGTTGGTTGCTACGAGCAGATTCTTGAGTTTGCGTTGAGCATGTGAGGATTGGTTCCTCTGTGCGAGACGTGTTGTTTCCGTGCTGTTGCTCGAGGTATCGTGATTCTTGGCACTGGCAGGATAGAGTATTGGGGAATGTGCTGGCTAGTGCGCCGCATGAGTACCCTGTTCCTGTGATGGAAGCTGTGTCAGGCGTCGGTGTGAGCCCGGATGGGGTTGTTAAGGATGTCGCCTGACGAAAGTCGAGGACGTGTTGTTCAGAGTCGGTGGCTTGGTGTCCAGCTTGTTTTGCCAGTCGTGTCCTCGGATGAGATCGTCTTTGGAGAAGTGATCTCTGGTAGACTATGGGTCCCAGTTGGCGGCTATGAGTGGTTGGTGAGCCTAACCATGTGATCGACCACGGCAGCGTTTGTTGGTTATATGGTCGTGTCGGATTGTGACGGTGAGATATATAATCGACTGGGGACCCAGAGTGCATTGGTCGTGGTGTTGGCGACTAGGTTGCTATAATTTTGGATGTCACTTTCCTCCTCTAGAGATGTGTGCCATAAGTTGTTCAGGTGGTGTCCCGTGGCTCTATGGTAAGGGCGGAATCGGGATTGGCAGGCGTCCACTTGGATGTATTGAGATAGGATTCGATGAGACAGGACGGAAGAGTGACACCTGTGCGTGGAGGTCCTTGATGGGACGTTGGTGTTGCAATGGTTATCCCTGGTTTGGTGACCAGTATGGGATGGTTCTCCTGTAAGTCTAAGTCGAGTGAGGTGATGACCGAAGATACCAGGATCTTGTCATTTGGTTTCATTGTGCTCCCCTGAGAGGGTTGAGTTGGCGCGATGATCAAGATCGGATGCGGTGTCCGAAAGAAGTGCAGCTTGAGACGTGGTAATTGTCTATGTGAGTCAGCGGATGGCCTGTCGTGAGTTGGATCGTGCCTGCTGGGCCACTGGAAGGTTTCCCGTTGATGTGTATTTGGCGACCAGTGGATGGTCTTTCATAGACAGAAGATGCTGGTGGTCGTTTCTGTGATATGCTTTTCTGGATGGGATCTGGGCTTTTGTCGAAGTTTGAGTTCTGACAGAGTTGGTCTCATGCTGTTGTTGGCTTTCGGCTTGCCAGGTGTGAGGTGATTCTTGGCGCTGAGCCGATGGTCTGGTTGCGGTCTGTTGAGATGGCTGTGCGATCTAATGGAGGCTCTCTATTGGTTGTTCCCTTGAGTAGGGTGTGCGACCGGTCAGCTGATTGTGAAGCAGATGTGTGATTTGTCCGCCGACCATAGGATGGATCAGTAGCTGTTTCTTGTGACGAGGACTGTGTCTCCTCGGTGAGTGAGATGGTGGCAGCGGTGCCATGATTGGTTCTCGCGTTGTATGAGGTGATGCCGGACCGTGTCCTTTGGTGTGTGGCTGCTCTGATGGCCAGTGTGTGCGGCGTGCGGAGTGAGGTGTTATTCGTGATTGTGGTCTGACTGTGTCCCTCAGGATCGGTACTTTTGTGAGAATCGAGGTTTTCTGTACTGGGGCTCTGACACCTTTGTCAGTTGGTTAAGGTGTTCTTCCCCTGTGACTTGGTGCTAATCTTGAATTTTGAGGATGAAATTTATTTAAGGGGGGAGGGCTGTAATGCCCCGGATTTTTCAGATATTTTTCGGATCATTTTTATGGGTCTCGGAGTGTATTTTGTGCCTTACACGTGTTTTTCCCTGATACGCCTTTGGAACTCTATGTAGGGAGAACCGTGGCGTTCTCCGACTTCGGGACAGTATCGGCGCGTTGTGCTCTTCCCGAGGATCGCGGAGATATTTTTTTTGTAATTTTCTGAATTTCTGGAATTTTTGGGTTTTTCTATATATTAACACTTTAACCTCCCTCTCTCCCCATTCTCTCTTTCTCACTCTCTCTCATCTCTTTCTCTCCCCCTCTCCCCGGGCGGCCGACTGTGGCGGAGGAGGGCAAGGCGGCGATGGCGGGAGGCGAGGAACTAGGAACGGGTCGAGGATCGAGGACCGGTGGCGCGTGGGAGCTCGGGTGCGAGTTCGTGAACCGGCGAGGGTTTCGTGGCAATTTCTTCGCGGATCGACGACCTCGGGACGCGAAATCTTCGGTGGAGGTAGGGAGATGGACCCCAAGCTCGTGCTCTTCCTTTTCTGCGAGTTTTGTAGGCCGTGGTGAGTCGAGAGGGCCTATTTTTACATTTTGGGGAAAATCCATATTTTTGGGGTGTGAGCCGGATCTCCCGTTTCGTGAAATTTTTGACCGATCTAAGGGCATAGATGGATGCTAGGAGGCTTGAGGATGGATTCCCCTTTGTTTCCCCATCACCTGGGGGTGATGGGGGCGTGGATCGGGTTTTTGGGACGTTTCCCGCCGTTTCGGGTTCGGGACGCCTTAGCGGTCGTTCCAGAGACCGCTAAGGGCGCCAAGCGGACCAAGGGTACACCGCTAGGGGTCTCCCTATGTTGGTTCAAGGCTGGTGGTCACGCGATAGACCGCCAGGGTCCTTGGCGGTCCAGGGTTAGACCGCTAAGACCGCTTGAGCTTCGTGTGTTCCGAGGGTTTAGCGGGCCAGAGATAGACCGCTAGAACCCCGTGTATATCGGTTTGGACCTCGCGGTCCTACGATAGACCGCCAGGGCCGTTGGCGGTGCAGTAATAGGCCGATAGGCTTTGTTTCACGGTCCAAGGGTAGACCGCTATGGGTCCGTGGTTTCAGGGTGTGGCGGTCTAGTGTTAGACCGCTAGCCTTATTTTAGCGGCCTAGAATTAGACCGCTAGCCATCGTGGTGGTCTAGGGTTAGACCGCCAGTCGATTTCCGTGCTGTGATGTCGGGTTCGCGTTGTGTTGGTCTCTGGTCGACCCGGTTGTGACCCAGTGGTCGACCTTCGGCCTCGTGAGTGTCCCGGACACCCCGTGGGTTCCGTGTCCACGTTTCTGGGGTGTCTGGAGGTGCCGTGTTACCTCAATTAGTGTGCCCGTAAGTGTGGTGGGTCCGGGTGACACCATGTGTTCCGGGCCTTCGTGTCACGCTCGATCGAGTCACCGTGTATCGGTGTGAGTGCGGTGGGGTTTCCCCGCATATCGTGAGTTTCTGCGAAAGATGGTTCCCGACTGGGCCAAGTGTTTGGCCTTGGACTGCGAGTCCAGTTGCCAGCCTGGGGCTGGAGGCTTCCCGCTTTTCCCTGGGATGGGGGAATCGGCGTGGCCACTTATGAGTTACCTTGGACATCGTGCTTCTGTGCTTTTCGCGTGGGCCATGTGTGTAGCCTTGGACTGTGAGTCCAATCACCCAGCCTGGAGCTAGAGGACCCTTGAGTTCCCTCCCTGAGGGGATGGTCTCTGCGACTCGTGAGTTATCTCGGTATTCATGCTACCGTAGTTTTAGACCTAGGGATTAGGCTAGATTAACGGCATTGTGCCGTTGCGTACGACGGTCTTGACCTCGAGTCTCGTGACTCAAGGACCGTTGGATTTAGTGGGTCTAGAGGACTGTCCAGAGACCAGTGGCTCGATGTCACATGGTTCTTCTCGACTTTCGCGTAGGGTGCGTGCGTGTTTCTCGGAGTTTCTCCTTGGAGAGTGGTCACACCAGTGACTCCCCACTAGTCGTAGCCTTCCGACACGCGAGTGGTCCCACTAGAAAGTGGTGGCGAGGCTACCCCAGAGAGAGACGATTTTAGACTGGTTTCCGTCGGGCCCCACGTCTACCATCCAGAGTCCGACTGAGGGGAAAACCAGTTAGAGGGCCAGACCAGAGACGCACGGTCTGTGTGTGCACACGTGGTTGGGGGCAGTTGGACCCGCGCTGACGAGCGTGATCCCAGGTAGTCACTTGTTCTGTGGTTACTAGTATAGTGTCCCCGTTCCACCAGGGGTCGAGGGGGGCACCTGAGGCGCGGTCTAAGACGTCAGTGGACGTAACCGGCCTTGCTTCTGGTGGGCAGGTACTCCTGTCACGTGAGACGTGACTCTCCTATTTTCGGGTTCTATTTTTCGTCTGCGAGACGTAGTTTCTGGACCGTTCCAGCTTGCTTTCCCAAGGTGGTGGCCAGGGGTGCTCGGTAGGGATTGCCGAGACTTCGCCGTGCCAGTGTGGGACTGTGCGGTCCCGGTTGGTCGTGCCTGTGTAGGCAGACTTCTACGGCATGTTTGTCGTGAGTGTGTCCTCAGTAGGCCTGGTGTTAGAGTGGTCCGGTTCTCGATGGTGAGATCAGGATTCCTCTTTATGCTTGACCGGTACAGTAGGAGTAGTTGTAGTGCCGAGTTTTGACCGGCCATCGAGTTACTGTTCCTGCTGCTACTGTTGTTCTTGTAGTTACTGCTTTCCGTGCCGTCGTTGTTCTCAGTTGGGGTTCCGCGGGATCCCTACTGAGCCAGTGACAGGAGACTCACCTCTACTTTTCAGGTGAGACGGTTCTTCCTCGAGGTTCGAGGGTGCTGTTCGGAGGTTCTTAGCTTCCAGCTTGCCGGGCTGAGTGTTCACTTGGCATGTGGTACGTTTTACTACTTTAGACTGTACTTTCTGTTGGACTGGACTCTGCTGTAGTTGTTTATTTATTTCTGTTAATTGTTGAATTATCCTGCCTTATCTCCTATTTCTTTGTACCTCTACACTCCTTTTAGCCCTTCCGAGCCCTCCTGGCTCGTGGGTGACGGGCCAGGATTCGAATGGTATCGGGCCCTCCCGGTATCCGGATCTTGGGTCGTCACACATTGGCTATCACCAAACCATTATTCATTATAGGGCACCCAGTGCTATTAGAAGCCAATGTATATCCAACGTTATACAAGCTAGAGATTGAAATAATGTTCTTAATGATATTAAGAACATAATAACAGTCTCGATAGCTTTGGCAGCCACTAAAGCTCCATTGCCTATCCTCAGCTCAATCTTTTTTTTGCCCAGTCGCCTTCTATTTGCCAGCACCTGCACAGAGTTGCAGATATGAGATGCACATCCAGTATCCAATACCCATGATGTGGATTCCATATATGACAAATTAAGGTCTATGATAAAAATACCTTCATTTAGAATTACCTTGCAATTCCTTTTCCAATGCCATGTTTCCCCGCATCGAAAACACATGTCTTCTTTTTCATTCTTCTTGCCCTTCCCTTTGTCAACCTTGGTGAGTTGTTTACCCATGGCCTTCTTCTTTCCCTTCCCTTTGTCACCTTTGGTGGATATCTGGGTGACATTCCTTTTCTTGTTGGCCCGGCCAACAATCATTACAGAAGAAGATGGTTTATCTTTCTGCATAGTTCCTTCAGCACTCTTTAACATGTTGAGTAGCTCCGGGAGAGTTGCTTCAATTCTATTCATGTTAAAGTTTATGATGAAGGAAGAAAAGGAATCGGGCAATGACTGGAGTATAAGATCAATGCACAGTTCAAGATCCAACTTGAACCCCAGTGCATTGAGTCTCTCTATCCACTCCATCATTTTCAGTACATGAGCCTGTACTGAACCACCATCTGACATCCGTGTCCTGAAAAGCCTCTTGGAGATGTCATACCTCTCAATCCTACCCAGCTCCCCGAAGAGCTGGCGTAGATTAAGAAGTATACCTCTACAATCAGTCTTTTCGAATTACCTCTGCAGCTCGGGAGCCATAGAGACCAACATGTAACATTGGACAAGGGAAGAGTCTTTAGACCATTTAGCATAAGCCATTAACTCACCCTCGTCGGCATCGGGAGCTAACTCAGAATGAACCGTGTCCAACACGTAAGCTATTTTTTCCGCGGTGAGGACTATGCGTAGATTACGTAGCCAATCCGAGTAGTTCGGTCCAGTCAGTCTGTTGGCATCCAAGATGTCGCAGAGGGGGTTGGACGATGACATTGTAATCTGGATAAGAAATAAAAGACAACTTAGCATGTGTTCAAATTCTAACGTAGATGTGATTTTCTATCTTAGTTAGTCCCACTATTTTTCGATCGAACTATATAACCCTCAGTATATAGAACGGGAGATCAGCGAGATCAACTTAGTGGGTCGGAATCCCAACGAGACTGATGTATGACCTTGTGGAAAGCACAACAAGCCATACACCATCTCAAAGGCAGTCAACAAGCACTTGCATCCAATGCAATATCTGATTTTGGCCCCCGAGAAGTCATCCCCTTGTGGAAAGCACAACAAAGGATACTCTCGATTAGATCTAACTACCATTACTACATAGCAATGAGTTCATGACCTGACCCTTGTGGAAAGCACAACAAGGTCAAGTTCAATTCCTCACCCCATTGAGGCCTAGCCTTGGAGTTATATCCTGCCCCCAAACTCATGGACCTTGTGGAAAGCACAACAAATCTATGAGATGAAGACATTCATTCACCCCATAATGATGGAGGGCCACGACGACTCCTAGAGCCACACTGACCAGATCTAAAATTAAATTGTGTGGAAATTTTATTTTTATCTTGATCTCATCCTAGGTGGTAATATAAATATATCCAATATATTTACCGTACCTAGTAGTTTACACAAAGTAAATGCATCCAATGCACAAATTAAATCGCAAGTGATCATGGACCCTAGTCCTAATGTTACTAAGGCATCCGGCTCGCTTCCGAAGCAGTTGGATCGTCCTCATCGGGTGTGCTCCACGCTTTCATACTCTGACATCGCATGGATTACAACTTTTACAAGGCGTATACAGGCCGGAAAAATTTAAATTACATATCAATAAAATTCCAAAAGCCTTTAGGGCGAGTACAACTGTGAAGGGAGATAGAAGTACATAGGAATTTCAACAGAGAGAGAAAGGAGACTCGCAGACCCCAAATTATTACATTAGCTATGTCTATGATCACTTGCCAACCCACACATATCAGATCAATCAAAGGGTCATTTTGAAAATAATCCTTATATTTGGATTGAAAAGTGGGATGTGCAAACAAAACAGGCTGGCTTTATTTAATTTTAAAAATTCAAGTTCGATTAACTAAAATTAAACAAATATAAACAAGCCAATTCAAGGTAACATTAAGCAAAGCATACATAGAACCATCATTTATCGCAGGGGCATACATATTTGAATCTAATTCAAATAATATAGATAATTGAGATAATTATTTAAATTTAAATTTAAATTAATTATCCAATAATTTAATTTGAAAGTAAATTTAAATAATATAATTATCCTCAATTATCATTTTCTAAAATTCAAAATTTGAATTTAATAATTATCCAATAATTAAAAATTCAAAAAATTGAATTATCTATAATTATCTTCAATTATTACACTTTTATCTCAAATTAAGTAATAATTATCCCAACTCATTAAATTCAAAAGTTAAATAATATTCAAGATTTGAATTTTTTTCATTGAGAAAATATAATTAACATTTGAGAAAAAAATTAAAATAATTTAATATGCTAATTAATATATATTAATAGCACAATAAATTAAGATGGAAGCATATGTTAAAAAACAAAAAAATAATTAAAAAAAATTAAAAAAAATTAAGATGGAAGCATATGTTAAAAAAATTAAGATGGAAGCATATGGTCAACGCCGCGTGGGCCGGTCCGGGCCTGCGGCACCCGCCACGTGTGTGCACTCATGAGCACGCGTGCGCACGTGGGCGGCGCCTGCCCGTCCCGCGTGCGCACTCGTGAGCACGCGTGCGCACGCGGGCGGCGCCCACCCGTCCCGCGTTGGCGGGCGCACAGGGCGCCCTACGCCCTATGTGCCCGCGGCCTTTTTTTTTAACATGCTTCCTTTTAGATCTATGGAGAACAAAAATGCCCAGCATCATGTTCTCTTAGATTTCACGAACAAGGATGTCTAGCATCCCGTAATCCGTTTTAATAATTGAAGATCATGAAAGTTGCCCCTAAACATGGTTCTATACGTAGAAATTGCATCGATCAGAGCGCAACCTGGCTCTGATACCACTGTAATGATTCGGTCAGCCCAATTCGGGCAACACAGCGGATAATAAAATTTTTGTAATCCGAACCCGGGCTTTGTGGAATCCTAGAACCGTGCTCTAATCGATGCAATAAAAACTTCCAACCCCTAACTGCGAGTTGTAGATCTTTACCTTGCGGGAAACGACGTTGTCCGCAGTACCCGATGCGGATTTTCACGAACGTAGAGCCGCACAGATGTACGGCCTCTAGAGTTGATCCACACGGATCCTCGCGCGGTGACGGTATCCTCCCGTCCTTCCTCCGCGCACACAAGCCGTGGATCCTCCAAACACTATTCTTCTTCCCTAAGCTTTCCCCCTTAAAAGAGAGAGAGAGAGCTACTAGGGAGAGAGAGAGAGAGCAAGAGGGAGGAGAGGGGAGGAGAGAAGCTTTTCTTCTTTCCTTATAATGCTTGGTTGAAAGAAGAGAAGAAGAAGGCTTCCTACGTAGGATGCATATATATAATGGTTGGGTTCTTTCTAAAAGAGCTCCTAAGAACCAATATTGCATATGTATCCTTTCATATTATTGTACATATATATTAAGCCATTCTTATATTCATTTCCAAAAAGAATTGAAGGCTTTTAATATATACCTCTGTACAATAATATCCCGTCACCCGAGAACCCATTGTGTGTAATCCTCTAGGCCCATAGTCACTCTAGTTTAAGGTTCATTAACTTCTAATTCCTAATTAGAAGTAAATTAAACTTATTATTCGCTTCTACTAGAGTTGAATAATAGTTTAATTTATTCCGAACCTTTGATCACGTTGGGTCAAGCAAATCCGCGTGATCCTAGAGGACGCCGGGTTCAAACCACCATGTCTGGTACCTGTAAGTCTACAGTTGCCGCATCGCTATAATCCCTCGCTCCTTCTATGAGTCTGGTTCGATCGAGGGTATGATTTCTGTCAAACCCCATGATCGTGCCATTCGATCATGACCTCCTTAAAGTGTATGACGTCCGTTCTAAACGAGCTCACACGACCCTGGTTAGGGATTTAATGGAGCGTCAGTGTCATGACCCATTAACTGTCTGATATATACCCGACAGTGGGCGATCCTCTCTTGACCATTGATGATCTTCACACGTATCCTGAAATGGTTAATGACTTGGCAATTCATGACTTGTGGTTAAAGTCACTTATCTAACTCATTAAACCATTCCAGTCCTCGTGTAAGATCCGATCAATGTCTCAGGTCAAAGGACCAACGATGTTACTGAGACAATTGGATCTTCAGTTGACATTAGGTATAATCAACCATCTGAAGATCCAATAGCGGATCAGTTTAGTGTACATCCTCCCAGAACATACACCTACACATATGTATCGGTGCCCCGCACCAGTGACCATGAGACTACTCACCCATACATCATGTGTACTGGTTTAATAGGTAATCAAAGTCCCCGAGTGATTACCCTCTAACCAGGAACAGTTTAAGGTATGTGTCCATGTAAAATTAGTCTCATGATCGAGATCCTATCTCGAGTTAACTTTACAACCACATATCCTAGGGACATCGTAGAGTAATATACAATTACAAATTTACGCTCGAATACCACTTTATTAATGAGGACAAGATTGTACAACTATCGGGTCTACCCGACCCGAAATTGGCCTGTAGCACACCGAATACTAACATGAGCAAGGCAGGAACAATACAGGGGCTCTTGCTCACCCTGAGGAAACCCTTTTGAATAAGGTCCTCGACAATTCTTCGGAGCTCAGCATGCTCCTTGGGGTTCAGTCAGTAATGGGGAAGGTTGGGTAGGGTGGACCCGGGGACAAGGTCAATGGCGTGTTATACATCACGCATGGGAGGGAGTCTAGAAGGCAAGTCCTTGGGGAAGATGCCTTAGAAGTCCTACAGTATTGCCTGGACTTCAGTTGGGACTGAGACTCAGGACTTCTCTGGTGTAATGGTGACAACAACAGCCCAAACAGGGGCACCATTAGCAACCTCTATATTTAGCTAACCGACATTTATGAAGTTAAGGCGCCTAACTAGGTCATGACCAACCTTAGGGGCCTTAGGAACGGGTGTGATAGGTGCAGGAGAAGAGGGAAGGGGAGGTTTCCATTCATTGGGAGTTCGGGGACTCTCCTGAACCTTGGGGGTTCCAGTGGGGGTGGAGGTGGAACTTTTTACCGGGGTCACCTTTGGGGGTATTAGGTACAACTGAATCTTCTTCCCGTTATGAGAGAAGGAACACTGATTGGATCGACCAAATGTAGTAAGGTCTATATCATAGATCCATGGTCGTCCTAAGATGATGCTCCCGACCTCCATAGGCACTACATCGCATAAAATTTATCCTTGGTAGGACTGAAATTGAATGGGAATGACACATGTAGTGGTGATTGGGATAGACGTGTCATCAACCCAAGTCACGTTGTAGGGCCTAGGATGAGGGTGTATAGATAGACCTAGACGGGAGACAAAGTCTGAAGAGAGTACATTGATACAGCTCCCGTTGTCAAAGATCACCTTACAGAGTTGAGACATCACCGTGATATTGGTTTGGCAGATAGAGGTTCAACGCCAGTTATCCTCCTGGGGGTGTGTTAAGATGTAGCAAACTACACCTAGCCTTCCCTGGCTAGAGCTCTCGGTAATATCTCCAACTTGCATGTACTCGACATGCGTGCCATCAAATTCTGTATCCATTTCCTCAAACTGGGCGATGAGGTCAGGATCGGCCATATATCTCTTAATGCCTTCTCCTTCCTGAGGTGGAAGCGTCACAGGCTGTGGGTCAATGATGACCAAGGCTCGGGTGGGGCAACCATAGAGCATAGCACTCACGCTCTCCTGATGCATGGTTGTTTGTAAAGTTGAAATGCGCTCTAGACGACCTGATGAAGTCCTAGACCAAAGTGGCATGCACGAGCTCGAACCTAAATGATGCAATCCTGAGATCGAAAATTAGCAAGGTGTAGACCCAATGTGTTGGCTAATACACAAGGGTCTATTTGATTCGTGAAGGAACCGGCCAGGGAGAGTTGCTCGCCTGTAGGCGAAGTAGTTGTGGAACTACCTTCTGACAATTACGGTGTCCTAATGTGACAGTTCTAGGGCTTAAGGATGGGCGCATACAAGCTCTCTCTCTCCGCCCACAGCGATGCCCTCAGGGGACATGCTGCATGGATAGGGCTATCTCTCACTTCGTCGCGCGGTAACTGATAAGAATACTAAATGAGCAAGAGATTAGAGCACGCACCTAGCTAGACTGAAAAGTCTAACTCCGATCGGAGACGAAGGCGAGTGGGGACGTGCGTGTTCGCACTGTTGTACACCTCTTATTTTGATGATGACAAACTATAAGTCATTATATCCAACAATTCATTGAATTTAGCTCTTATGCATTGTATAAATGTGAAATGCAGGTGTAAAGGTCAAAGCAATTCAAGAAAAGGGAAGAGAAGCAGTCAAAAGTCTCAAAAGAACAAGAGTTCTGCACCTATGGTGCAGAACTCGACTTCCAGGGGGTTGGAAGTCGACCACAGCACTCAGACAGAACCACCCACGTTCTAAAGGTGCAGAAGTCGACTTCCAGGGGGTTGGAAGTCGACCACAGCTGACAGACAGAACCACGACTTTTTGGGATCATTCAGCCAAAGTCAACTTTCACGATAGATGTGTGTTGTAAACCCTAAAATGGCCCCGTTTGTTGTAAGATCCGATACCCAAGCCATAGATCCATTATGGCACACACATAGAGGGTCCAGATGTGCCAGGAAACGTGGATTTTTATCTGATTCTGTTGCAGCTGATGGAGAAGACTTGGTCTTCAACCTTGTTACAGAAAAATAGGAGATATTCCCATCGATTCTCCAACTGGATCAGCAGATATCCTGGGCGCACTTCAAAAACTGAAAATATATGGCGGGAAGGTTGAAAAGGAGTAGGAGCAGCGAAGTAAAAAGTGGGTGGCTACTGGAAAAGAAAGATCTACATCTAGTGAAAAGAAGAAGAGAGAAAGGGCCTGTGCAATCCAGATCAAAGAGAAAAAGGAAAGGAAGAAAATGAGAGCATTGTCAAGAGATCTAGAGTTGCAGAGCAGCTTCTATAAACAAAAGAGCAGCAACAGAAAAAGCACCAGCAGTAGCACCAGTTTAGCTAGGTCTAGAATCAGAGAAGAAGAAGCTGCAACCAAATCAAGGTGAAGATTCTTTCCAAGAAGAAGGCCTGAAGAGATCCAGATCGTGGGAGCTGCAAATCCAGATCTGGAGGAGTTCTCTGGAAGCCAGGCGAACTTCATCTACAGATCGAGATATCCGGCCATCGGGAGAATTCTACACTCGATCTGTGTTTCTACTTTCATTAAATCCTTTATTTTCTCTTTTGTTCTGTTAATCAAGCTGTTCGTCAGCGGAGTGTTCAGATCGAGCTAGGGTGCTCGGATCTGGGGTTAATCAAGCTGTGAGTTAGCGGAGTGTTCAAGCTGTGAGTCAGCGGAGTTTTCAAGCTGTAAGTCAGCGGAAGGAACCCTCACCAGGTTTGGTGAGGGGTGGACGTCGGCAGACTGGGTGTCTGGCCGAACCACCTAAAAATCCCTGTCTCCTATGTGTGTGATTGTATGCATTCGCTTGTGACCTCCGCTAGATGCATGCCTATGACCGTTTATGTCATGCATAGAGTATTCGCTTTAATTTCCGCTTAAGCCGCATAGTTTAAATTGTTCGTATAATCTTGCAATAGTTTTTGGTTTTGGGAGCGGATCTATTCACTCCCCCCTCTAGTTCGCCATTCCACATCCAACATGTGGTATCACAGCGTGTTCTCAATTCAATTGGTCCAACGATCAAGAGCTCTGTAGTGGAATGGCTACATGGGGACAGGTTGCTGAAGGTCACTCAGTGACCAGACCACCCTACTTTGATGGTTCTGACTATTATTATTGGAAAAATCGAATGCAGGTTTTCCTCCGAGCACAAAATCATGATATCTGGAGAGCGGTGAGTAAAGGCCCATTTGAGCTTCCCGATGATGAAGACACATGGACAAGAGAGCAGATCAGAAAGTCCAATCTTAATTGGGAAGCAATGAATATGATGCAATGCGCACTCCACCCTACAGAATTTTCCAGAGTTTCATCATGCGCCAGTGCCAAAGAGATGTGGGACAGACTTGAGGTAATTTATGAAGGCACATCACAGGTGAGAGAAACAAAAGCAAATATGTTAATTTCAGAATATGAACTATTCAAAATGAAACCATATGAATCTATTTCAGACATGTATGCCAGGCTATCTCAGCTGATAAATAGTTTAAAAAGCCTAGGGAAAAGTTATTCAGAGTAAGAACTTGCAAGAAAAGTCCTTAGGTCATTAACCCCTACATGGCATACTAAAGCTACAGTCATAGAAGACTCCAAAGATTTATCTATCTTGACTGTTGATGAATTGATAGGTTCTCTTATGACTTATGAGCTTATTATGCAAAGAACAGAAGAAGAAGCCATTGGGACTGAAGGCTAACTCTGAATCTTCTGAGGAATGTAAGTCATCCAGCTCTGAAATAGACCCAGATGAATTTTCCCTGATAACAAAGAAGTTCAGAAAATTCTTAAGGAAAGAAGGTAAGAACTTCAAGAATCCCAAGGGCCAGGCAAGAAAGTCATCCAAGTTCAAATCTGAATCATCTGAGAAAAAATCTAACAATCTTGTTTGTTACAATTGCAGCAAGTCCGGACGCATCAAAATTGAATGTCCACACAATGAGAAGAAAACACACTCCAAGAGGAAAGACAAGAAGAAAGCTATGATATGTACATGGAGTGAGAAAGATGAAAGTGAAGGGAAGAGTTCTTCCAGTGAAACAAATGAAGACTTGGGTCTCATGGCATTGGATAAGTATGAGGAAGGTGAGAACTCTTCTCCATTTGAGCATTTCACTATCAATGATTGGCAAGAAGTATATGGTGAGTTGCTTGATAAATGTGATACTTTAAGAAAGGAAAACAAAACTCTGAAAAAGAAAATGAATGCCATGATTCATGATACAACCTTATCGGATAAGAATGCGTGCTTGCAAATTGAAATTTCAAATCTGAAGAAACAAGTTCATGATTTAGAAACTTCCAAATCTGAACTAAGAGAACTGTAAGATGAGAATGAAAAACTGAGAGATGAAATTGATGATCTGAAAATGAAGATGCAAGAAGGTGAATCAAAGGAACTGAAGGAAGAGAGTGAGGGCTTAAGAAATTTGATTGATGAACTCAATATGAAAATGCAAGAGTATGAAAAAGGAACCAAATTGGCTACTGAAAAATATGATGCAATTAAGGGAGTGAACCACCAACTGCAAATAGAAATTGAAAAACTCCAAGAAGAGCTTAAGGATAAACAAAACTCTCTTGAAAGGCTGATGAAGGGAAAAGAAAATCTGGATGCTGTGTTAGGATCAAGAGTGAACTTTCAAAAAGAAGGATTAGGTTACAATCCCACGGCCAAAAAGGAATTTCAGCTTAAAACAACCACCTTCATGGCCGAACAGGACTCAAGGAAGAAATAACCCCTTGTCAACTTGTATAGATCAGAAAAATTGCATGAGGCCAGCACTTCAACACAGAACCAATCAACTGTAGAAGCTAATGACAAGGAACTAAATAGGAAACTGTTGAAACAAGCAAGTAAATCAAACACAACTAAAGGGAAACAAAAGCAACAAGAGCCCAATCTAAATGATACAGGAAAATCTAAACCCAGATCTCATTTCACTCAAAAATTCATAAAGAACAATCCAACTCCACAAAATCAGACAACCAAGCCAGTCAGAAACCATTACACAAGCAAAAGAAATGTCTGGAATCAGGGAAGTCGATTTTTACACCCTCACAAGTCGACTCTGGGCAGCAATAGAAACTTCACAGATTTCTGGCAACATGGAAGTCGACTCAGACCCCCTCCAAAGTCGACTTTTGGCTACAGCAGAAAGTACAAAGCCCCTTCAGGTCGACGCTTGCCCTTCCATAGGCCAACGCATGGGCATCATGGATTATATTATCATCATAAATGTCAATGGGCAGGTAAATCCAGAGTTAATGGTAAGTCCCAATCACCCTCTACTTATTGGAAAGATAGAAACATGAATCTTGTAAAGAAGCAAAAATTTGTGAATCTTTCTAATGTTTTTACTGATGTGGTTAAGAAATCTTCATGCAGGCCAAATGAGAATCCAAAGCAAGCAAGGCAGCTGTGGATACCAAGAGGCATACTGTCATGTCTTGAAGAATTAAATACTCAAAAG
The DNA here is from genome assembly GCA_022559845.1 of Amorphophallus konjac. Lineage (NCBI taxonomy): Eukaryota > Viridiplantae > Streptophyta > Magnoliopsida > Alismatales > Araceae > Amorphophallus > Amorphophallus konjac. Next base: position 166,645,791 of record CM040129.1, on the reverse strand, counting down.
GGACCCAAAGCTACTTGGGTTCCCAAATTTGTATCTTAATTTGCTTATAGATGGGCCTTGCAGCCATACACATCAAGTTGCTTCATGATAATGGCTGTCCAAGGCATGTCAAAGGGGAACAAATGTAAACTCTTTTTATGATTGAAAAGTAAGTCTTTGCTTTCTTAATTGGCAGGAACAACCTGAATGAGATCATCAAATCCGATAATCCTTCCAAATTGAAACTTATATTCTACTATATTTGACTGTTGGAAATTTTAATGTTGCTGCTGAAAACTGCATGGTTGAAGAAGTTGTGATGCTGCTAAAATAGTTGATAAAATCTGCATGATAAATTACTTCATGAAATTTTGAAGACTGTTGCATTTGTTTGATGACAGCTTTTATGATGCTACTGCAACAATTTTAAGTTCAATTGCTTACGGTCTATCATAGTGAGGGGGAGTTACACTTATGGTATTCTGCATGAGTCAAGCATTCATTCTCAAATTGAGTCTACTTGTGGAGTTGTCATGCATTCATACCATGGACTCTTATGGTATATCAAATGGTGATTGGTGGAAGGGCAGGTTAAGCTTGTCTGAAAGCCACACTATGCGTAGAGGACTTTCCTCCGCCAAGTACCAAAAGTCTAAAATTCATGTAGGTAAAGGCTTTGGATAGGTCAATATGTGCATAACCTGTCAAGAATGCATACATAGTCACCTAATTTGACTGAGGGGGAGCTCAGACCATCACCTTTTACTGATTTTACATTGTTCTTAACAGAAAGTTGACTTTTTAGTCTCAGAAAGTTGACTTATCTTATTGTCTAATCAGATATAGTTGCTGTCGTCATCTGGAAGTCGACTTCTTTCCACTGAAAGTCGACTTATTGCTTAAAGCTCCATCCCCTATCTTTCTATCACTGCTGCTCTGAACATTATGCATGCATTCATTCTCATCATGTCAAGAAGTCTTGAAAAACTCCTCATTTCACATCAACACAGGTTCATAATTTCAGGGGGAGCTATGGGCAAATACTCTTCTAGTTTCTTAGAGAGCTATTGAAATTGACCCATGGAAATAAGTTAATGGTTTGGGGTCTATAAACCTCTGAAATTTGAAAGTAAACGCCTATGAAACTTTCGGCCTGTGTTCATATAATTATTTTGAATCAGTCTAAGAGAGCTATGTCCTCACCTTCTCTTGAGATTGAATTTTTGATAGTAGTGAGGCCACTCTAGTTGAAAGGTTTTAACTTAGTGTAGATCTATTTTAAAATCCACACTTAAACAAAAAAAAAAATGATAAGCACGATCAATGAAATAACAATAAAAATAGCACGAGGTGCTAATGGGGAAAGAATGTGATCGCCAGAGACACGAGGGCCTCAAAGAGGAGATGAATATGGGGAAAGGATCGCAAATACCTCATAGACGCGGGGATGTGAGTACTCCTTTTCTCTTCAAATCGGCCGGCCGATGAAGAGAGTCCTTCACTTGGTTACCCTTGCAAAAAGACACACAACAATAATAAAGGAATTAGAAATAATGTGTGTGTAGCATCAATTCAATAAAAATATGTATGAGCATGAAAAATTGATTAAGAACACACCTTGTGGGTGGTTGGCCCTTAAACCCCTATGCAAAAGGGTGTGGGGAGATATGATGATATGATGAATGGTGATATGAATATGATAAAAAGGTGTGCAAGAGTGCACTGTATGGAGGTCTCAACGTGGTTGAGAAGGGGAGTTAATAGGATAATGATGCATGCACATGATAAAAATAAAATAAAGAAAATAGAGGGGAGATAAGAAAAATCTGTTTGTTGCTTGGCTTTGATATTCAATGAGGAGGAAGACTCGATGGGATGAAGATTTGTGCAGTGCAGAGCCTCCTCCCGAGCCAATAGCAACAGCACCTGCTCCTGCGAGAGAAGAAAAAAAAAGAAACAGAAGAAGAAAAGAAGAAGAAAACAGAAGCAGAAGAAGAACGGAGGGAAAGAAGGGGGGGTGTCGAATAGAAGAGGATCCGAAGAAGAAATAGAAAAAGAAGGAGACACGTAGAAGACAGAAGAAAGGGGAAAAGAAGAAAAAAGAAGAAGAACGCAGGGGAGAATAAAAATTATCGGAACCAACCCCTTAACAGAGGCGAGAGCCTCTATTAATAGGTTAGGAAAAGGTGATAAGAAGGGAAGAGATTAAAGGAGGAATGGATAAGAACAGCAAGAGCCCAAATAGAGGAGGAGTCTAACGAGGCAAGGACTCTCTGGGGAAAGGGCTGCGAAGCCAGAAGGTGAAACACGCCTTAGGTCAGGGCGTTAATTTAAGAATTGACGACCTACCCTAGGGCGTTTCTCAAAAACACGCCCTGCACAAGGGCGTTTCTCAAAACCAAATTTTTAGAAATGAAAACTCCCCATATTTGAAACATGAAACACACGCCTCAATCAAAGTCACGTTTCAAAAACACGCCCCTGGGAAGGGCGTTAATTTCAAGAGCTCAAATGGGGAAGTCGGTCAAACCAAAAGAATTTACGCCCTCAAGTGTGGTCGTCCTTTCTTAAGAAACGCCCTAGGACAAGTCGTGTTTTAAGAGAAACACGCCCTTACCCAAGTCGTGAATTCATAAAATTCATAAAATAGATAGAATGGGGAGAAATAGATAAAATGGGAAAGAAACGCCCTAGACCAGGGCGTGTTTCAAAAACAAACGCCTCTGATGAGGGCGTGAATTCAGAAAATAGAGATAAATGCCCAGAAAAATCCAGAAAAATAAGAAATGAGGGAAAAATAGGAGAAATTCAAGAAAAGTGGGAAAAACCACTCAAATAAGCTGATTTGAGGGTCAAATGGGGCATCGCAGAGCGATATGAAATATACTCAAAATAATGTCAATTTTGGCGTGTCTACAGCTGCCCCGCCTTGGCGTCTGCTTTGCAAGGGAGCGTAGCAAACTGAAAAGTAGATGTCAAGGTGTGATGAGACACGCAATCAACATCACTTGATGAGAATCAAATCAAAAGCACGAGATGAAGCAAATCTCGGGAAATCCAACGAAATCAACAATGTTTGGATAAAAGGGGAGATGTGCACGCGGTGCACGAAGGAGATAAAAATAAAATGATCAACTTCCAACGCGGTGGAAGTACCCCAGGTCACAAACCTGTAGATTTCACCATCGGGGAGCGGTTACCAGCCAATGTGGATGTGCTGCAGCCAAGGTGGATCAAGGGGAAAGTTGGACAATAAGATGATAAAAATCCAAACAAGGAGCTCTCGAGAAAAGACCCAAAACAGCGACAAAACGAACTGAGGACTCAATTCGGCAATGAAAATCTCATATCGGGAAAGATTAAGATCAATTCAACTCTCAACATCAGCTTATCAAAATGATTTTTCAACAATTGTTTCAAAGTCCTACATGAATGCATGCTGGGCTAAAGGAAAAAATAAATCAAATAAAAATATAATATAATCAAGGAGAATATTGTTAAACTGCCCAGACTGGGTCAAGAAACCAATTTCGCGAGCTGATACTAAGCCGAAGCCCGTTTATCCACGCACCAACTCGTAAAAAGGGAACCATCGTCCCCAGTCTCGGACGGCTCAACGGCCTATCCGTATGACTAAGACTTCTCTGGAATCATCATTGTTTTTGATGAAGGGGAACTCAAATCCCAGATTTACCAAAGCCACAAGGTCCTTGATATAATCTAGTAGCGTATGTAACATATAGTAAAAATGCATACAGGAGATGGTGATATCAATAAGCATGGGAACTGAGAAATGAGCTGCAAGCACCGTGGGACTTTGATGATGATGCCCAGTCGGTGGGACCAAGAGCTTCTTCCTACGCTCAAAATTTCATTAGCCAAGATATAAAAGATAACAAACAATGAATAAAGCATTTTAGCATAGCAATCATCAAAGCATCAATCATAGCATGTATATGGCATGAATAGCACAAATTAAATCATGGTATTGCAAATCATCATTGTTTGTTGTTTGTCATGAGGATGACAATCTAGCTAATCAAGTTTTGGAGTTAAATAATCAAGATCTGATATAATGCCCATCGGCAGAGTAATCAGGGAATGATAATGCCCCTTGGCAAAGTGATCAAGTGAATCAGCAGGAGTTGATTGAAAGATTTGGAGATGAATAATCAGAATGATATTCAAGAGATAATCAGGAGATATAACAATCAAAATGATATAGGGAGATGATAATCAAAATGCCCAGGGTGGCATGTCATGAAAATATCGGGAAAGAATCAATAGATTGATAGCAATGAGTGGAGAGAGGACTCATCCCGTGCTCCTGATCCTTGGAAAGTTATTCCTGCAAAACACCATCAGAAAATACAATGCAAAATTTTTGGATTTTGGAAATATGTAAATTTTTTATGAGATTTTGGAAATATTCAAATTTTTGTGGAATATTGGAAATATTCAAATTTTTGTGGAGATTTTGAAAATATTCAAATTTTTGTGGAATTTTGGAAATATTCAAATTTTTGTGGAAATTTTGGAAATATTCAAATTTTTGTGGAGATTTTGGAAATATTCAAATTTTTGTGGAGATTTTGGAAATATTCAAATTTTTGTGGAATTTTGGAAATATTGTTAATGCAGCATCAAAGGGTGTTCTGAACCACTGGCTAGGGGTCCTCGTTTCCTCCCTTTTTGCTTAAAACTGCCCAAAGCCGGGCGTGCATTGAAAGGGTGGCGCCCTATAACTGACTGCCCTTGATTAACGATGCCCCTACCAAGGCCATACCCGAGAAACATTCGGTCTTGGAGGGAGAAGAGAAGAATAATTGGGGACAAACTTAAAGCAGGATGGGAGATATCAGGATTTGATTTCCTTCCAAGGTTTTAACCCTCAAAGAGGTAGTCTGTTGCGCCGGGGCTTTGTGCCTTTGATTTTTAGACCCTTGACATGCATACGACCAGGGTTTTCCCTGCGGGGACTTTGCCACTCTTGTCATGCCATAATTCACAATTTTGCTTTTGTCGAGATTTTGACTTGATTTTCATAATAGCCCTTTTGGCGAGATGTATATCATGAAACTCATATGAAAACTCATATTAATTTTGGGTCAAGACTGCCCCTATTTGAGACTCCTCTCGTATTGGGGATTACCAAGGTTGGTCATCTCATCCGTCAACCTCTTGCACCTGCATTCGGCCGAGTAAAGAAAAGAAAAAGACTTTCAGAAATTCTCATGGCATGGCCAAAGTAGGAACGGTGTTTTAACCAAAGGAGCCGGCTAAGGACGCCGTGAAGTGTGTGGAATGCCCAGCTAAGGGGTACTCTTAACAAGCGGGGAGAGAATGTAGAATTCCCAGCGCGGGTTCTTATTAACCAAAGGTGCTGCGAAAGAAAGTCTAAAGACTCTTTTGAGAGTGATTTAATTAAACAAAAGCCTAAGATAAAGGTTTAAAACACCACTCTTAATCTCGTTAAGAAGCACTTCATTTTGAATATCATGCGTGAAGTAATGAGGAAATGATATCATAAAAATGCTTACTTACGCCAATATGTTACCTTGCAACCTCTGTAGAAGCAGCTGCTGCGAGAGGTTGATCATCATGGGATTTGTCCTCTTTGGCAGTCAAAAGGATTGGAAGCAAAGGATTTGAAAGTGGCTTAACAAGAATGAGTGGTGCTCAAACCAGACTCAGACGAATAAGGAGAAAAGGAAAAGACGCGAGGGCTAGAACTCCCTCACTAAGGCGCGGAGACCCTGATCACATGGAACAGTCTACAGAAGAAGCGGAAAATCAAGAAGAGGGGTGAGGACTAAAGCCTCGGAAGCAATGGGAGAAAGGGCAGATGCCCAAGGCAGTGGATGTGGAAGAAGTTGGGTCGGACCCAGAATTAGGAGGAATTAGAAGAAGAAATTGGTAGATGGAAAGAGGTGGATCCGGAGGGTCCGGAGGTAAAGGAGAAGAATCATGATAGGAGGAATCCGGAGGCTCCGGAGGAATATTGAAAGAAGGGATGCGATGCCCTGGGGAGAAATAGGGAAAAAGATGATGAAAAAGATGACGGAAAAGGAAGAAGAGAATAAAAGATATGGAGTCCCGGAGGAGCAAAAAGATGAATTGAAGGAAATATGGAAGGTCTGGAGGTTCCGGAGGAATGAAATCAGGAGGGTCGCGATGCCCTGGGAGATGATAGAGAGAATAAGACGGAGAATCCGGAGGTTCCGGAGGAATAAAATCAGGAAGGAGAAGGTGGAAAGGGGCGTTGTGCCCGAGGGAAAAGTCCGGAGGTTCTGGAGGAGGAGAATGAAAAGGGGCGTGATGCCCGAGGGGAAAGTCCGGAGGTTCCAAGGAGATAGCAGGAAAGGGGGCGCGATGCCCCAAGGGGAGTGGACAAAAAGATGAATATGAATAAGATGGGAAATGCGAAATATCCGGCGGTGCCGGAAGGCGGGGAAGATGCGGGTTTGGAAATCCCGGAAGCAGGAGGTGCAAATGTATGCAAAATGATGGATGTAATGAATGCAGTGAATGGAATGAATGAATGAATGAAAAATGCATGAAATTCAAAGAAGATGAAGAATGTGAAGGGTGAGAAGGTGAGATCCTCCTCTTAACCCTTGGAATGGCCCATGAATAAAAGGTGGTGGAAATGGATGAATAGAAGATGGAACAAATAGGAGATGGCCCCTTAGCGCCAAGATAACTGCCCCTCCACGGCAGTGAAAGTGTGTAGCCAATTGGCCCCATAAGAGGAGCTTCAATAAGTGGCAACTCCCTTGGAAGGCAAAGATCAACGATGTGAGGGAGTTGGGGAGTTGGAACGGGAAGCATCGTGTTGCCCATTGAATGTGGTATATATGGAAAGTTGAGCAAAATGGGCATTCGCCCCTTGTAAGGAATAATGAATTTGGAATTCGAAAGTAGGAACAAGGGGTGCCCTGCCCGGCCCTTAGACGACATCAACGCCCGGCATTCTCCTCTGAGCAAGGGCAGCGGCTTAGCCTCTTCAATCGTGCTCGGTACAATAACCCGGATTGGCATCCGGCAAATGAATTCTTGTATCTTGAACGGCATAGCCACGGCCAAATCCTTCTTGCCCGGCTCTTGATCATCCTTGGCGCAAGTACTTATAGCAGCGCTCCCCTTCCGAGTAGTAAAGGGAGGTGAGGCAGAGGCGGAAGGCTTCATGAATGGTGGAGGTATAATGGAAGGCGTTGGCAAATGGGTGAGCGTAAGCGGGGGTTCAAACACGTCGAGTTTCTCCCTTTGCTCGGAAGCAGTTGGGATTGGCTCGGGTGCAAAAAGGGGTGGATCCTGCTCGGGATTAGCCACGGGTAAGGGTAAAGGGTTGAATGGTGGAATATGCAAAGTGGGTTTTGGGGTTAAAGGCATAATGGAGGGTAATGGTGGGGAAATTGGGGAAGTGGAGGCCGAGGTGGAGGCTAATGGCATCATGGGGGGAGGTGTAATTGGTGGAGGATTAATGGGTGAAGGTTTGGTGCGTAGGAAATGCCGGACAGGGCGAGCGATGTTAGGAGTGGGAGTGGGAATGGGAAGAGACTCAATAGGCGCCGGCGCGGGCGATTGGAATATCGACCCATCGTCATAACACCAACTAGTCTCGTAAACAGGGGTTGAATTAGGAGTGGTTTCCTCCTGAGCAGGGGGTTCATCGAATGAAAGTGGGGAAAGAGGAGAGTTAAGGAAACTCGGAAGGGGTGCCTGCGGAGCTTCATCATCCTCGTATATTGCCTCAGATTCTTCAAATGCCGGCTCTTGCTCACTTGGAATATCAACGCCGTAGTCGTCCATCCTATCTTTCCATTCTCTCTCCATTTTTGTAATGTCATCCAAAGCCGCATAGAGAGGATTAACCGAAGTAGGAGGAGCGGTGACCCTCTTTAATTGTTCCTCCATAGAAGCAATCTTATCCAAGACATTTTGCTGGAGGGGAGTAACATGAACAATAGAGGGTTGGCAGGGCCTTGAAGGAGGAGGGGCCGCATAAAAAGGCCGTGGAGGGGAGTTGACGGGATGACCCGTAAAAGAAACCGGACGGGCCGGATTGCAAGGAATAAATGGGCCTCGGGGCCGTGAGGGAGGAGGAATAGAAGGAGGCGGGTGTCGGACCACCCGAATAGAATGAATAGGGGGAGATAGGTAATGGGCTACCCGAATATGATTGGAAGGAGGAGGTGGGTGATGGGCCACCCGTGTAGAATTGGAGGGAGATGGGTGATGGGCCACCCGAATAGAATTGGAAGGAGGAAGAGATGAAGGAGATGCACCCTCAACGGCAGCCTTAAGGGCTTGGATCTGTTGAGGGGTAAGATGATCTAATGCATGAATGATCTGGGAGACCTTCTCATCATTGGGACGAGAGGATCCCGAGGGAGTAGTGGCTCGAACTTGAGGAGGGGGACCATAAGAATGGACATTGCCCATGGGTTGGGCATGACCATAAGAATGGGGACGTGGTCCCTTGAAAGAATGGTGAGAAGGATGATGATTAACATGTTGAAATTGAGGATAAGAAGTGCTAGGTTGTGCATCCTCATGAATTGAATTGAACATGTTTCTATCATGGTGAGCCATTATATAATCAAAATTCTCAATAATATGGAAAGAAGCACACAAGTTGGAATGGTTACCTTGATTTTTATGTTTGATCCTTGGTGAATTAATGAATTTTAATAAAGTTTTGAATGATTCACACAAAGGGGGGGAACCTAGTTTCAATATGATTTGAACTTCAATGCCAACTAGGAACCCTCTCTCACCGTATAGGCCAACTAACTCGGGACTTCAAAAGGGTACAACCTGCCCGGCGTCCGTGAGGGAATCCACGGGTGCGGGGACTTAAGGAGGCTTGGAAAAGGGATTTCCAGTCCAAAGAGACGGAATGCTCAATGGAGGGTCGTCCCGATTCCAAGAGGGTGTGTGGATCCTAATGAAGAGGAGGAGGCTCCCAAACCAAAAATGCAAATGAATGAAAGAATGCAATGGGGTAAACAGGCCAACCACAATAATATCAATCAATATGAAATATAAGCATGAAATATCACCCACGGGAAGGGTTGTGGAAACCCACAGTAAAAACACGCCCTGTCAGGGGGCGCTACTATCCAAAGAAACGACGGTGTGACTGCCGTGAATCAACGTGGGGGCCCAGGGGCAGATTAAAACGCGCCTTAGGGTTAGGCGCTATCCATAAAAGGACGCCCTGTCCAGAGGGCGTCGATTCCAAAGACACGCCCTGACTTGGGGCGCTAATCAAGTAAAAGACGCCCTGTAGTAGGGCGTGAATTCACAGGCAGCAATATAAAGCAAGAAAGCCCGGAAGTACGCTGGAAAACGCCCTGTCAGAGGGCGTAAAATATTCAGAATACGCCCTTGGTTAGGGCGTTAAATCAATAAAAACGCCTCTTCCAGAGGCGTGAATTCACTTTCTCCAGGAAACCTTCACGGCCAGCAATATTAACACTCAATCACAGCATCATGGCAATCAATAAAATAAGCATGCTCATCAAGAATTTTAGATAAGTGGAAATTTTTTAAAGAAAAATCAACAAACTGACCAATCACTTAGGGGAGAGTGTAAAACCAATGGAGGGTGCCCAAGGGGCACAAAAGGGAGACGCACCGAGGGTGCAATAGGGGAGATGGCACGCGCGGGTGCCTAAGGGGAAAGGGGTAATGAAAGAAGAACACAAAGGGTCCCACCGTGATCGCCAATTTGTAGATCTATTTTAAAATCCACACTTAAACAAAAAAAAAATGATAAGCACGATCAATGAAATAACAATAAAAATAGCACGAGGTGCTAATGGGGAAAGAATGTGATCGCCAGAGACACGAGGGCCTCAAAGAGGAGATGAATATGGGGAAAGGATCGCAAATACCTCATAGACGCGGGGATGTGAGTACTCCTTTTCTCTTCAAATCGGCCGGCCGATGAAGAGAGTCCTTCACTTGGTTACCCTTGCAAAAAGACACACAACAATAATAAAGGAATTAGAAATAATGTGTGTGTAGCATCAATTCAATAAAAATATGTATGAGCATGAAAAATTGATTAAGAACACACCTTGTGGGTGGTTGGCCCTTAAACCCCTATGCAAAAGGGTGTGGGGAGATATGATGATATGATGAATGGTGATATGAATATGATAAAAAGGTGTGCAAGAGTGCACTGTATGGAGGTCTCAACGTGGTTGAGAAGGGGAGTTAATAGGATAATGATGCATGCACATGATAAAAATAAAATAAAGAAAATAGAGGGGAGATAAGAAAAATCTGTTTGTTGCTTGGCTTTGATATTCAATGAGGAGGAAGACTCGATGGGATGAAGATTTGTGCAGTGCAGAGCCTCCTCCCGAGCCAATAGCAACAGCACCTGCTCCTGCGAGAGAAGAAAAAAAAAGAAACAGAAGAAGAAAAGAAGAAGAAAACAGAAGCAGAAGAAGAACGGAGGGAAAGAAGGGGGGGTGTCGAATAGAAGAGGATCCGAAGAAGAAATAGAAAAAGAAGGAGACACGTAGAAGACAGAAGAAAGGGGAAAAGAAGAAAAAAGAAGAAGAACGCAGGGGAGAATAAAAATTATCGGAACCAACCCCTTAACAGAGGCGAGAGCCTCTATTAATAGGTTAGGAAAAGGTGATAAGAAGGGAAGAGATTAAAGGAGGAATGGATAAGAACAGCAAGAGCCCAAATAGAGGAGGAGTCTAACGAGGCAAGGACTCTCTGGGGAAAGGGCTGCGAAGCCAGAAGGTGAAACACGCCTTAGGTCAGGGCGTTAATTTAAGAATTGACGACCTACCCTAGGGCGTTTCTCAAAAACACGCCCTGCACAAGGGCGTTTCTCAAAACCAAATTTTTAGAAATGAAAACTCCCCATATTTGAAACATGAAACACACGCCTCAATCAAAGTCACGTTTCAAAAACACGCCCCTGGGAAGGGCGTTAATTTCAAGAGCTCAAATGGGGAAGTCGGTCAAACCAAAAGAATTTACGCCCTCAAGTGTGGTCGTCCTTTCTTAAGAAACGCCCTAGGACAAGTCGTGTTTTAAGAGAAACACGCCCTTACCCAAGTCGTGAATTCATAAAATTCATAAAATAGATAGAATGGGGAGAAATAGATAAAATGGGAAAGAAACGCCCTAGACCAGGGCGTGTTTCAAAAACAAACGCCTCTGATGAGGGCGTGAATTCAGAAAATAGAGATAAATGCCCAGAAAAATCCAGAAAAATAAGAAATGAGGGAAAAATAGGAGAAATTCAAGAAAAGTGGGAAAAACCACTCAAATAAGCTGATTTGAGGGTCAAATGGGGCATCGCAGAGCGATATGAAATATACTCAAAATAATGTCAATTTTGGCGTGTCTACACTTAGTATTATTTTTAAACCTGTATCTTGAAAAGGCCAAAAGGGAATACGCCATTAAATTTCTGCAAGATATTCTGAATAAAAAAAAGGAAATGCAGAGCAATGGCATATTTCATTGAGAAACCAAGTCCCTGCACCAATGAAGTGCTGAGGACAGTGTTATGATATGAAATGCTGACTCTGTCCAAAAGGAGGCGAAATGGTCAACTGTGCAAAGTAATCGGGGACTTTGGTGTCTGATAAACATGTTTCCTCGTACTGAAAAGCCATGCTGAACTTGATTGCTCATTATAAAAAATAAAAGGGGGCAAATTGTAAAAATGGTAAACCCAAGGCAAATGTCAAAACTTTTGTAGGTTTAACCTCAATACTAGTGAAAACCCTTCCTAGAGATGTCTAATGAAATCATCTTGATGATCAAAAGAGCTTGGATAGGAACTAGTTCGAAGAGGTTGCTTTAACACTGTTACATGTGCTAGAATGAAATTGCTCTCGATTTTTAACTTCAGATTTAAGGCTTATATGTCTTGAACCATTGGCAAAAACAAGGTCATTTACCTTAGCCTTTAAGAAAATTGATGAGTGTTTCTCAATTTCTACCATAAAGTGAAATTTCTCATTTGAACCATGTTGAAAATCATGAATAGTTTCATTCATGCCAATGTTCCCTCTCATCCCTAACAACTTCGTTCATTTCTTTTTCTTCAATACTTGGTATTATTCTTGTCTCTCATCCTCTCAAACTCCCCAGTCTTGTTTTGATGATGTCAAAGGGGGAGAGAGTGTCAAGTCATTGTGAGAGAGTGACAAATCACTGTATTGCATACAGGGGGAGAGATTGATGTAAGGGGGAGATATGAAGAGGGAGAGAGTGTAAAAAGCGTCAAGTTAGGAGAGATCGATTAAGGGGGAGAGAGTGTCAAGTCTTTGTGAATAAGGGGGAGAGAGTGTCAAGTCATTATGAGTAATGTAATGTCAAGTCGGGAGAAATTGATAAGCTTGTTTGTCTGTTCACAATGACTTATTCATCATAATGACTTATCTATCATGAATATTTTTCATTCACAGTTCACAATGACTTATAGTTGCCATCATCAAAAAGGGAGAGAATGTCGTACACCTCTTGTTTTGATGATGACAAACTATAAGTCATTATATCCAACAATTCATTGAATTTAGCTCTTATCCATTGTATAAATGTGAAATGCAGGTGTAAAGGTCAAAGTAATTCAAGAAAATAGAAGAGAAGTAGTAAAAAGTCTCGAAAGAACAAGAGTTCTGCACCTATGGTGCAGAAGTCGACTTCCAGGGGGTTGGAAGTCGACCACAGCACTCAGACAGAACCACCTAGGTTCTGGACAGGCGCAGAAGTCGACTTCTAGGGGGTTGGAAGTCGACCACAGCTGACAGACAGAACCATGACTTTCTGGGATCATTCAGAAGTTGACTTTCACTGTAGATGCGTGTTGTAGACCCTAAAATGGACCCGTTTGTTGTAAGATCCGATACCCAAGCCGTGGATCCATTATGACACACACATAGTGTTAGTGTTGGTGTGCTACAGGTCAATTTAGGGTCGGGTGGACCCGATAAATGTACGATCTTGCTCATTATTAATAAAGTGGTATTTGAGCGTAAATGTGTGATTGTATATTACTTTTCGATGTCACTAGGATATGTGGTTGTAAAGTCAACTCGAGATGTGATCTCGATCATGAGACTGACTTTACATGGACACATACCTTAAATTATTCCTGGTTGGAGGGTAATCACTCAGGGACTTTGATTACCTATTAAACCAGTACACATGATGTGTGACTGACCAGTCTCATGGTCATTGGTGCGGGGCACCAACACATATGTGTAGGTGTACGTCCTGGGAGGAAGTGCACTGAACTGATCCGCTATTGGATCTTCAGATGGTTGATTATACCTAATGTCAACTGAAGATCCAACTGTCTCAGTAGTATCGTTGGTCCTTTGACCTGAGACATTGATCGGTTCTTACACAAGGACTGGAATGGTTTAATTACTTGGCTAAGTGACTTTAACCATAAGTCATGAGTTGCCGAGTCATTAACCACTCCAGGATACGTGTGAAGATCATCAATGATCAAGATGTGATCGCTCACTGTCGGGTATATATCAGACAGTTAATGGGTCATGACATTGACGCTCCGTTAAATCCTTGGCCAGGGTCGTGTGAGTTCGTTTAGAACGGACATCATACACTTTAAGGAGGTCATGGTCAAATGGCACGATCATGGGGTTTGACAGAAACCATACCCTCGATCGTACCAGACTCATAGAAGGAGCGAGAGATTATATCGATGCGGTAACTATGGACTTACAGGTACCAGACAGGCTGGTTTAAACCCGGCGTCCTCTAGGATCACACGGATTTGCTTGACCCAACGTGATCAAAGGTTCGGAATAAATTAAACTATTATTCGGCTCTAGTAGAAGCGAATAATAAGTTTAATTTACTTCTAATTGAGAATTAGAAGTTAATGGGCCTTAAACTAGAGTGACTATGGGCCTAGAGGATCACACACAATGGATTCTTAGGTGACGGATTATTATTGTACAAATGCATATATTGATTCCGTTTAATTCCTTTCGAAAAGGCATATAAAAGTGGCTTAATATATATGTACAATAATGGGAAGGACATATATACAGTTTTGGTCCTTTGGAGCTCTTTTTAGAAATGGCCAAATCCTATATATATGGATGTTACGAGAGCTTCTCCTTCTTCTTGGCTAATCAAGCATTAAGGCAAAAGAAGAAGGATTAGCTCCTCCCCCCTTCCTCCCTCTTGCTCTCTCTCTCTCCAGAAGGTGAAAGGGTTAGGGAAGGTCGTGCCGGGGGTACCGTCGCTGCGCAAGGATCCGTGTGGATCTGCTCTAGAGGCCGTGCATCTGTGCGGCTCGGTATTCGCGGTATTCTGCATCGGGCATTGCAGACATCATCGTTCCGCGCAAACTATAAATACGCAACCCGTAGTTAGGGGTTGGGGTGATTAAACATCGATCAGAGCATGGATCTGGGATTCCATGCAGCTGGGTTCGGGCAAATGAATTTTTGTTATCCGCTGCGTTACCCGATGGTGCTGTTTGGAACCTTACACATAGAGGGTCCAGATGTGCCAGAAAACGTGGGTTTTTATCTGATTCTGTTGCAGCTAATGGAGAAGACTTGGTCTTCAACCTTCTTGCATAAAATAAGAGATATTCCCACTGGTTCTCCAACTGGATCAGCAGATATCCTGGGCATACTTCAAAAATTGAAAATATATGGCGGGAAGGCTGAAAAGGAGTAGGAGCAGCGAAGTAAAAAGTGGGTGGCTGCTGGAAAAGAAAGCTCTGCATCTAGTGAAAAGAAGAAGAGAGAAAGGGCCTGTGCAATCTAGATCAAGGAGAAAAAGGAAAAGAAGAAAACGAGAGCAGTGTCAGGAGATCTAGAGTTATAGAGCAGCTTCTATAAACAAAAGAGCAGCAATAGGAAAAGCACCAACAGCAGCACCAGTTCAGCTAGGTCTAGAATCAGAGAAGAAGCAGCTGCAACCAAATCAAGGTGAAGATTCTTTCCAAGAAGAAGACCTGAAGAGATCCAGATTGTGGGAGCTGCAAATCCAGATCTGGAGGAGTTCTCTGGAAGCCAGGCGAACACCATCTACAGATCGAGATATCCGGCCATCGGGAGAATTATACACTCGATCTGTGTTTCTACTTTCATTCAATCCTTTATTTTCTCTTTATTCTGTTAATCAAGCTGTTCGTCAGCGGAGTGTTCAGATCGAGCTAGGGTGCTCGGATCTGGGGTTAATCAAGATGTGAGTCAGCGGAGTGTTCAAGCTGTGAGTCAGCGGAGTTTTCAAGTTGTGAGTCAGCGGAAGGAAGCCTCACCGGGTTTGGTGAGGGGTGAATGTAGGCAGACTGGGTGTCTGACTGAACCACCTAAAAATCCCTGTCTCCTATGTGTGTGATTCTATGCATTCGCTTGTGACCTCCGCTAGATGCATGCCTAGGACCGTCTATGTTATGCATAGAGTATTCGCTTTAATTTCCGCTTAAGTCGCATAGTTTAAATTGTTCGTATAATCTTTCAATAGTTTTTAGTTTTGGGGACGGATCTATTCACCCCCCTCTAGATCGCCATTCCACATCCAACACGTACGGCGTCGACGAAGCTTGAACGGATACAACAAATTCACTCCACCCAGGGAGGGTGCAATTATTACAAAATCGCATAAAATTTCCCTCACAGGGGAATAAATGAACTCAGAATTTCTCCGCGCAGGGAGACTCACTGTCACTCACACTCCGTAAATTACGGACCGTCTGTCGACGACTAGGCGACTCGGGCGTTGCTCTAGCCATCGTTGTGGACTTGAGTGTCACAATCAATAAGTTAATCAAAGGATATATATATATATATAGATATATAACTATTAAATTATATATATATATATATAAAGATATATAACTATTAAATTATATATATATATATATATATATATATATATATATATATATATATATATATATATATATGCCAACAAATTTTCAACCTACCTTTTCTGACTTTTTTTTTCAAACCTTTCCACTTGGTCTCACGCGGGAGAAGGGTCAGCCAAAGCTGCGATCCACGCGGGTGGGGCGGCTGAGGCGGTCAACGCGGGCGCGGGGCACGCAGGGGGCGGCGGGCGCAGACGGGCGACGTGGTCGCACGCTGGCGGGCTGGTGCGTGCACGCGACGGGGTAGGCGCGCACAGGCGCGGGCGGGCGTGCATGCGCGCGGGCGCGAGCGGCGGGGGCGAGAGTGCGGGCGACAGGGCGGGCGCCGGCGGGCATGGCACGCGGTAGGTGCTGGCGGGTGCTGGCAGCGGGCGCGGGCGGCGAGGCAGGGTGCGCGACACGCGGGCGCGGGTGCCAGGCGGGTGAGGACGGCGAGGTGCCACGTGGCAGGGCGGGCTCGAGCGGTTGCTGGCGACGGCGGACGCGGGCAGTTGCTGGCCGTAGGCGGTGGGCGCGTGCGGAGGCGACGGTGGGCCTTTGCGGCAGGGGCTCTTTGAATGGGGGCACGGGCGACAATGCCCGACCCCGCGAACACGTTTTTTTTCTCCCTTTCTCTCTCTCTCTCTCTGTTGTTCAACCGAGAGAAGAGGATTCCTTCCTCTCTTTCTTTCTCTCTCTCTCTCTCTTGTTCAGCCGAGAGAAGAGGATTCCTTCCTCTCCTTTTTTTTCACTCTCCTCTCAGCCGAGAGAGGAAGATCTCCTTTACTTTTTTTTCACGTACCGATGTCGATCACATTGTGGAGAGGAACAACGCGGACGTCGGGGTTGACGGAGACGTCGTTGTTGGGCTATGATACCAAATTTGACGCGGCGGCGTCGTAGAAAGGATCGACGACACTCCGAAGACGCGAACGGGACGAGATAACTACTGCCTCCCACAGCTCGATCTCACACCGGACGGTCTCTCATCGGGCAATCACTCTCTTCTCACAAAGGAGATGGAGGGAAGGGAAGCAAGGAGAGGGAAACTCTTCTCATGTACAAGCTTCTTTTTCATTCAATCTATGCATATGAAAAGCCTTACACTATCCTCCTTTATATAAGAAAGGCCATATCCCACTAGGACAAGAATATCCCTAGTCTTTTCAACTAAAGACATCCATGTCCTAACCTAATAAAACAAAAGTCAACAACCAACTTTTGACTTGGCCAAAAATAAAAGTACTTTGACTTGGTGGTTAATAATACAATACCACCATAGTAAAATACACACAAATAAAAATACATACGCAATACACACAAGTAAATACTCAGGACGCCGAGTCTTCAAGAGGCTGAGTCTCCGAGCCATAAGCTCGGTGGGGTCAGGGCGGTGCGACGTCGGCTGCGTGTGACTGGTCCGGTGGTGTCCCCACCATGCGGCCGGTGGTGCGGTGCAGTGTGTGTGTGAAGAGGAGAGGGGGAGAGATGCGAAGGGGTCGATGCAATGGGGGGAGTGTCGACGTAGTGGGTATGTGCGTATGTGTGGGTTAGAGAGAGAAAGAGAGAGGGAACGGGGAGAGAGAGGAGCAGGGTGCAGTCGTGAGGGGAAGAGAAAGGGTGAGGGAGAGCAGGCGATGTTGTGTGCAGGATGTGTGAGTGTACATGTGTGTGGAAGAGACGGAGGTGGGAAGGGAAGTCGCGGCGGTGTGATCACGATGGGAGAGAGGAGGGGAGATCTGCTACGGTGGGTGTGTGTGGTGCATGAGAAACGGAGGGAGCGAGAGTGAGAGATGAGAGAGGCGAGAAGAGGGGGGAATGACGCTGGTGGAGGGGGACGTGTAGGAGAGAGAAGAGAGGGAGAGAGCTTGCGGGGGAGGGGGAAGAGGTGGTGGACGCGGTGGGGAGAGAAGGGAGAGGAGAGTGAGAGTGCGTGGTAGAGAGAAGAGAGAGGGAGAGGGAGAGAGAGCGTGGGAGAGAAGAGAGAGAGAGTAATAGAGAGCTGAGGGGTGGGAGAAGAGAAAGAACGGTGCCCCTATTCAAAACAGGGGCACCGGACCTTAGGGAAGAGAAGGGAGGCGGAGAAGAGACGGGAGCAGAGGGAGAGTGAGAAAGAAGAGGGGGGAGGAAGAGAAAGGAGAAGAAGAAAATGAGAGGGAGAGAAGAAGGAGAAGGGGGAGAGATGGGGGGCTACTCCGACGGGGAGGAGGGCGCACAGCGGCAGGGTGGAGTGGGGGAGGGCGTACTCTGGCAGGGAAGGGGGCGGGGTGGGGAGGGGGTACTCCCCGTCGGAGGGGGGTTTCCGACGAGAGAGAGGGGAGGGGTGTTAGAAGATATTATTATTTTATTTTAACTAGGGATATCTTGATCTTTTCTCGTGTCGGGTTAAGATTAACCATAGTTAAATTCTCGGGTAATAACAGATAATTACGGAGATGATATTTTTACACAATTAGAGTTTACATAGTGATATGCATGTTAATACATTTCCAGGAGTGATTTTTTTATAAATTCACGTCTAACAATGATTTTCATGCAAAAAAATCCTAAATAATAACACTAGCTCCACATTAAGTAAAATAATTATGTTTTGCCATAATGTTAACTCACTTGTAACTAGTTCAAGTGAAGTAATAAAAAGATGTTATCTCTGTATAAAAGTTATTCTTAAAAATACAGATTTGCCCTTCTTATATTTATATCTGTGCACATATCATTACAAAAATTGATACATTTATATTTATATTTATATTTTGGCTATAATTTATACTCAAAAACTCCTAACAAGATAACTGAAGCAATCTGATATTAAGCATTCACTTATTTTTCAAATCCTTTTTTCTTATGTTCTTGTTCGATAATTTCTCTTATAACAACTTAACAAGTAACAACAAGACCACTAGTTTTCAATAAAATTCCCTTTTTAATCCTCGGTGTCAAATATTTTTACCGTTGCGAGAAAGGCATTTGACATCATGGTTTCTTTCTTTATAAATTAACAAATTACATAGCTGTTTTATTCTTTTCCAGATACATAAACTGTGAATCAAATGAAAACTTACATTAATAAAGTATTATATTATGCCTCAACATGTGAAATGACATTTTTTTCTTATTTCTAACTTAAAATTGAAGAAAGATATCTACAATTATTGTCAGGCACTTATTATTTAAAAACAGTATATTCTCATCCACTTGAAGCTTTTTCTTCGAGGGACATCGATGTTTAACGATTCCGTCAGAAGCACTCCCAAACATGAAAGTTTGTGATGAACATAAAATTAGGAGAATTAAGCCAAGGATGAAAGTTCGTATGAACATAGAATTAGTAGGATTAGATCCTATAGCCAACGGGGGAAAGGGGCTTGAAGGTGTACAAGAGATAGCAATGCAATCGACTTACATATCAACATTGGATTTATAATAGGGTGATCAGAAAGAGCTATAGACTCCAAAGCTCTCTTTAATCGCAAGTAAGGATGCCAACGGCTCAGGATAAAGTGCGGATAGTGGGTCATTCACTATCACATATTTGTTTGTTCTTCGTTAAGGCTCACTTTGATAATCGAGTGGGGTTAAGGTCAGTCACGGTGTTCGTCCTCTCACTCAGATTAATCGTTCGACATTGGGAGGTCGAATACGGTGTCCGACCTTGTTCGACCAAAATAAGGTGCGTCTCACCTATTCAAGAACAAGCCATCCAAATTTATCAAAGTCAGTTATTGCTTTCACCGGTAAAATTGGCCAGCCCTCGACGAACAAGTCATCTACGGATGGCCTATTAGAGCATCAAAGCGGGTCTAATGGCGTGTTTAATGGTGGAATAGGAAATGTCGGATAGCCAACCGAAGTGAGAGAAAATTATGGATCCCACAGTTTCCCCTCACACCCATCCTCCACTAATCAAGGTGGGGTGAGTAACGGGAAGAGACGCGAACAACTCACCCCACCCCACAATCAAACACACCCTACGAATTCAGAAAACACTGTATCAGAACTTGCTTTTTACTATCCGAATGAAAGCAGCTAATAATCGATTATCGGACAGTTAATAGTCAAAAGAGTACACGAAGATATGAAAATTGAAGTATAATTTAATTCCATGAAAGTTGAATATAAATTTTGAAGAAAAGAACAATACTTAAGATAAATAAATGTATATATACTTCTCAATGTCATTATGAAGAAATCTAGAAGGAAGATGAAAGTGCAAATAGATACATAATATCTTCAAAGACAAGATGAAATATATAAAGGGGATAAAATGACATTGTATTTAATCTCTACCATCTTCTCAGCCATTCGACATGCAAAGGGTTGAAAGTTAAGGTAATCATGTGACATCAACCCTTGATTTTAATTTCCAACTATACATATATATATACACATATAATATTCTTCATGGTAGCTAACGGTTACAGGTTCAGAAATAGGAAATAGGTGTATCCATTTCGTATCCGCTATGAAACCGGGTTTATCCATATTTGTATTCATTAAAACTTATTGGAGAGGAAAACACTCTCCACTTGCTGTTCATTAAATGGCCAAATAAACGGCTTATTAGTTACCATTGACACCCGATGGAACCTGTTGCCAGGTGACAATACAGCTAGATTAAACTGCACGTCCCGTGGACACTGGGCCGGCCTGCGGTCACCTCACTGGGGAAAAAAGAAGGCTCTCATCAGTGCTTTTGCTCATAGTATCTTCGAGTCCAGCCTTTTCTCTCACCCCAAGGCCCAGGATCTTCTGTTGAATCATACCATCACAAATTATCCAATAGATCGGATTTACGTTGAAGATATTGCTGCCTGTCGTGGAAGCATAAGGTACTACGTGCTCTAGGTTTTATCTCAGTGAAAAGAAGTGAAACGGAAACGATATAAATGAAAAGAGAAAAACTCAATGTAATGGAACCCTCAGTACTTTGTTCTACCTCTGTGAGAAGAAGAGAAAAATGGTATACACACAACAAAAAAAAAATCTTCAATGCACACTCATCAACTTTACATTACCCAAAATCAACAAAAAATGAAGATCAATTACACAAGAAGAATTACACCTTTTCGTTTGCTTTAAAAAAAGGGGGGGATGTGAATGAGAAAAGCCCAATTCCATGCGGTAAAAAATCTAGCAGCATCTCTCCCTCATCCTCAATAACCAATGTCCGGTTCAATGTAGACTCGCCTCCATGACTGGAACCTCATCCACTCAAATGCTGATGCATGATCAGGTAAATGACGTTAAAAAACCATCTTAGTAGCTGGTTATACCCCTCGATGCTCTCTCAGTAACTCCACCTCAGATTGAAGCTTCCCGTACTGCTAGCTTCCACTGAGGGCCAAGAGGATTGGGGTTAGATGCTGGCAGGCACTCGAATGGGGCGCCCACCATGATTTATTCCAAAAAGAATTGCAAAGCCACCTCTACTCGATGTCACGTTCACCTCCGGATGGTTCTGGGAAGATCTCCTTAGATGGTCTCTTGTGAGAAAGGGATTGCTCTCCAGGACTCCCCTGGGAGCCTGCTGTGCCAGAACGCTTTAAACTAACCCCTTCCCTTGATGGCCCAGGAACAGATGTTATGTCTGAAGAGCTTTGTCGCCAGCTCCCAAACAAAGCTGCATTCCAGGAGCCTCGAGATGACGTGGCTCTCAGCCGTGCAGAGCCGGAGTTCTCCTCTCTCACCACTTTTAATGGATTCTCCAAGGCTTTCAAAATGTACATAACAAGTGGGCGTTTTGATGGCTTCGGGTTCAGGCAGGACTTGGCCACAATTGCCATTGCCCATACTTCTTCGAGAAGGTCCTCATCTACTACAAGGGATGGGTCCAGGATCTTGGTCACAAGTTCCTTCTCATAGATACTAATATATGGCAATGTCTTCTCCAACCATTCATTCGTTGAGGTATCATTTGACCCACTAATCCCAAGATTGCCGGTCACTAACTCGAGCAGAACCTTTCCCAAGCAGTAAACATCATATGCACATGCTGAAGAAGCCAAGCCTGTACAGTTACAGCAAGCACAAATTGAACCGGGGTTATTTTTCGATAAAATGGGATTTTAGGCCGGAAAGTGGTAAACACATATGGGCATGCTAACACACCTGAAGCTCCTTGTTCAGATGTCCTGCAATCAAGAGATCACATTAGTCCAATGAATGACGATATGGTAATGCCAGCACTACTAACATTTTTGCTTGATTAGTGAAAAAGGTTCATCTTAAGAAAGCCCATGACAAGGGTTGACCCATTTTCTCGAAAATAGGTATTGTCATTTAAGGTGCAAGAAAAGATAACTCGTGTGTATGAACAGAGCCATAAATAGAATAGACAGATCATCATCATCGTCAACAGATGTTTATCCATTTATTAAATAGCACAGACCAATGTTTCACATTAATCTAGAATGACCCTAGTGTGAAACTTCCCAGATAAATACCAATCAATGCAATTCTGACTAATCACACTAAACTAAAAACAAAAGAAAAAAGGACATGGAACTTTGTGCAAGAGTATAGGCGCTATGCAACTTCCTTGATGTGTGAACATCACGGAACAACATTCAAAATCGTTCCATGAGACAACTAGAAACAGGACTAAAAGTTTGGAGAATCATTTGTTCTAAAGCTGCACAAGGGAAGATGAATATAAGAGCATAGAGAAAACAGAAGATGCAGCAGGCCAACACCACCACCCAAGCGTGCCCTTTCAAGATGATAAGGGACTTCACCCAAATCCTGACAAGCAGTCTACAATTGAGCATAAATCATCTGCTATTTTTTGTCACATTTTCAAAGAAAGGATAATTAAGAGAAAAGTTAAAGGTTAAACTGTCACATGATGTCCGTTATATCAGAGTGGCAGATGAATAACAAGCAAAGAAGTCGTGCATCCAAGATCAACAACAAATGCTTGCCATCACATCCAAAATTAACCAGCGCAATCTCATAAGCCAAGACCTCCATGTGCTCCTGATGTTTGTTGGATTCTCATCCTGAATCAAAAGGTGTCTCAGCATAACCATGGACTTTCTCGATTCATCCAAGCTTATGGAAGTGACATGAAACAGCCTTTTGCGCTGCTGTTTATTTTGATTTCAGGCTCAAAATGGACTGGTTGGTGCAGAATAGATAGCCCGTGAATAACCTTAGCAGGAACAAATATGACCACGGAACCAACGTGCCTAGACAAGTGTGAACGGAAGGCCCTCACCTACGCACACCTTTGTATACCCTGGTGCTTTGTTTGGCACCTTGGCTTTGCTTCTTTGTATACACGATTTCTGGTTGTTCCTTTTGCAATTTATTTGTTAGATAGGGGTATCTGACGCCTAGTCGTGATGTCAAATGAGAGCATGGAAGGCCAACGTGGAGATGGAATCACATGCATCCATGGGCAGAATGACAGCTCAGCTTGGTCCCACATGAAAGGATGGGAGACTGAGACTGGGGCCTGCCATGACCCTGGTGCACGTGCATGCCAAGGTGCAGATGATTTCAGTAGTTCAGCTTTTGCAAAAAAGATGAGCAGATAATGAGAAAAAGACAAGTAGTTTTTCATATTGTTATTGTTGTTAGATTCTACCGAGGGAAGTGAAGTTCTCAAAATGACACTAACATCAAGGAAAATGAAATACAAAATGGTTTACTGATATAGAATTTTAAAATGTAGGCCCTACATATTAAAGCCCTACGAATTAGAAGGAATTAGGAATATTGTCTTGAATCATTCAAAAGGCACTTTAAACAGCTTCAACACCAACATCCAGTCTATCTTACCTTCCATCAAAGATCAAACCATGTAAAATTGCAAACAGTAAACACTCAACCAGCCAAACAACATGACAAGAACTAAATAAACGTTCATCATCATCCACAAAGTCCAGGATAATTGTGATTGGGAGAAGAGATCCTATTCGGCATTCCATGCATCTTATATCAACTTAACAAACATACCTAATTTCCTATCTCTTTTCACTGTCACCATCCAAGTTAAAGGTCTCCCTCTTCCACTTTTAGGATCCTCAAAAAACTTGGTTAACATATCTCTCTGCAAGTTCTCCTATCAGTCTCCTTTGCATGTGTCTAAACTATCTCAAAGATTTAAATGATTTGATAGATTTTGTCCCCCGTAAAGCTGCTGTCCCTACCATCTCTCCAATAGCATCATTTGACAGTCACTCTTTTGTCTTTGTACACACCTACCTAAGCTTTCTCATATCCACTACTCTCATTTTTTGAATATGGCTTGTGGCTTTTCTTGGTAGCCCAACACCATAACCAATAAAACATAGTTGGCTTAATTGACATTGTACAGAACTTCCCTTTCTATCTAATCAAAATATGGTGATCAAAAGTGTTCTAGAAGCTACCTTGAGACATGGCCATAGGATGCCACCATCCTTACTTTGGTTGCCTTGGCAACTATGTTGTAGGTTGAGTTCAAATGTAACTGGTTTGTGGTTAAAGTGGATATATGGATAGTTGAGCTCGGTATAAGTGTCTACCATTTTCTGCGTCTTTCAATTGCATTATGGACAAAGACAAGATTTACATGTCGCTTTCACTTTCACATTTCTTTACTCATTGCTTTTGTATATCTAGGTGATTCAGGATTGATCACATTCAAAAGAATCAAAACAAGAGGTCCATGAAAATTTGAGTTACTATGGGTTGAGAAGTTAAATTTTCATAAAAGTCAGTATAAGACCTCCCCTCACCTGGTATGCACACATGCAAAATACTTTTTCACTGGCAACTGTGTAGTTCTGTCTGTCACACTGCAAACATCAGTACAGTTTTCCCCAACGCAAACAACTAGACTTAGACTCAAGGTCGACACTTAGAATTTCATGGTAATCTCACTACTCTCTGAAATATATGGTAGACATGCTCAGAATTTCACTCAAGCTTCATCACAATCATGAAAAGATTGTCCCTAAACAGTCACAATATGCCTATGAAACTTTCTTTCACTACAATTCGAGTGAACTTCCTCAACAAATACCCTAGGTGGTGTAGTGCAACCTTAGAAGCATCATTTATGCATGTCATCTAAGTTGAATGCCAAAACAAGTGACATAGTCATTGAAATGAACATCTGTTTTGTGAATTGGAGTATTGGACTTCCCCATCTATACAGTGCTCTCTATCCATTTTTGGTTGCAGGAAACAAGATGGCAGAGGATCTGGAAACCAAGAAAAAGCCGATCCCTGTATTTGGTGACATGGCCAGGTAAATCAGAGTGCATTGATTCAGAGCTGCATTGACTATAAGAAATGAAGATTTAACAGCCACATGGAATCAAGCCTTTCTGGCCAAGTTGGGTTTGGATGGATGGAACAGGCATGGTATAGGTTGTTGGCAAATGGGTGCGCTTGTTTCTCACTGGCATTTGTTTTATTCCGGCAGTAATAGTAAAGAGTACATGCTGACAGTCTTGTTCAGGTATTAAACATGGCAGATCGAAGACTAAGGAGACAGTGATCAGTTTTTCTTTCATTGGGAGGTAACAGAGATCGTGGTCTGACTGGTTGATGAGAATATATGAATTGTGGTCAGAGCAACGAAACCAGAGGCCAGACAGTTGACTTCCAGGAAATGTAATGCTCCTTGATGGCTTTGGCCTGCTGCAAGGCTGGCGGGGGTGCCTGCCACTGCAGCTGAATGTAGATCAGGTGGGTTACCATGGCCATGCTGATGCCAGCAGATGCAATCAGCAGGCCCAGCCACAAACCACAAGAATGGGGGAACAAAATAACAGCTGTCCTCAACGACTGTTTTTAACCGAGATAAAAGTTTAGAAGCAGTAAAAAATGAATTCTGCTATGAAACAGGACTCAAGGAACTGATAGAGTCTGCCTACCACATCTGCCATTAGGGACCGAACTTGGGCACTGAGCCACTCTAACTAACTGCCTCTTTGGTATGCGAAGGGGGAGGGCAGATGGTGGTGCAATGAAAGAACAAGCATGCTCTGATCCAACCAGCGCATGTCTCCCCCTTTAGGTGTAATAGTAAGGATATCACTGTAAGTCAAGTCACATTGATGTTCATATACAGCCCAGAGGACAGAATCTACTTTTGTTTCAAGTATGGCGGTGTATAAGTACATCAATTTTGGTAACCCAGAGGATCAACTAATAGCACAACAAAACTAATAGAAGTAGGAGAAGGGGGGCAGGCAGTTGTCCTCATGCAACACCCTTTGAAAAGGACAGAGTAGCCTCACATCGGACCCTCAGAGGAGAACAATATTACTACACTTTCTCAATAAGACAATCGATTGCAACAACGGGATGCCGAGAAATCCATGGTAGGCTCTCGATGGGGCAAATTTACCTTCCAAAAATGATATCCTCTTGTGACAGCAGCATTTTGGGGCACAGTTCTGCAAATTAGATGTTGTCTGCGCCCCCTCCCCCACACTACACACAAGCATATCAGGTTTTCCTTCACAAATATTACTTTAGCTTTCTTATGGAGCAACTTTAGAAGGACAAGTTCTATATTATGTTGAATAATTGACTTTTTCTTTGTGGGGTTTACATAAGAAATTAAAGGTATAATTCTTTTGACTATAAATGCCAACTAGACAGTTGTGTCACATTTTGTATTTCTCAAAGCAAATATATATTCAACAGTTTCCTTTAGGATGAACAGAATAAATGCCAAATATCAGAGTACCACTTACTTTCGAAGAAATCTTGTGATGACATTCTGGTGTGCATCCCCTTCTTGTATGCATACCTCACTCAAACTTCCAAGACGTACTTCAAATTTATCGTCAAGAAGGACACTACTTGCTTGAATATCTCTACAATTATTTTAAAAAAAAACTCAGCGATACACAGAAAATCATTGTATTTCCTGAGAAGCAAAGTTAACATATATCAATCACATTTTTCTTAATGAACACGAGATAAGTTGTTTTTGCAGAATGAGCAATGAAAAGGCAACAATATCAAAGTTACAGATTAATATTAATCAACTGCCTCTAGGAAATTGCACCCACATTAAAATAAACCACAGATGATACTTTCATCAACCTACCTCAATTAGCAATGAAGTTGGCTTAGATGGCCTAGAACACATCTAGTTAAAGGTCATAGTTTCATACAACTCATAATCACATGTTCCAGAAAACATCGATTTAAAAATTGACAATTTTTTTTAATCAAATGGAGCTGTTATGCATGGATCAAGAACAGGATACAACACCTATAAATTGTAGCTTGCTATGATCCTCTTAACACATAATCCAAGGTTAAGAACTCATATATCTGATAATAAGACACATTAAAGTAGGACCTTCTGACGTCAGTTTGCTCTGTAGATCCCATACATAAGCTTTTTCATATGCCCCAGGTGGTCCTTACTCAGTTTCTGTCTTTAGAAATTCAACACGACATAACTAAGCCCGCTAGTAAAGAGGAAGTTCTCTCCTGCTCTCCTCCCCCCCCCCCCCCCCCAAAAAAAAAAAAATGGTGGACAATATGCATGCATGATTCTAGCGGTCTTAAATTCTTTTTTTCTGTAAATGTACTACACTGCAAGAAAAAAAAAGTACTTGGTTTGATCGGCCTACTTCCCATGAAAGAAAACAATTCAGAAGGATCCAATCACAAGATACCCTTAACTATACATTTTGAATATGGAGTCATCTCAAATGTGAAATGGAGTATGTGTCCAAGTCCAAGTCATGCATTCATTTATTGTATGAATGGCCAATAGGAAGATCATAACCACCATTTATAAGCTATTGAAAAGAAATTCAAACATGCAGAACTAAAATAACAAGGTAAAGGTAATGTCGTTGATGAATATATTGACTGTCATACTCTAGCAATCATGGATAACATATAGAAGTTGTTACAACCAAAAGGTTTTTGTCAAGATAGCCAATGGACAAAGTTTTTTTTCCACTACAATGAATAAAATTGATAAACAGACAATGTCAGAGCATTAATGCAAGACACATCCATGATCCTACAAACAATCAGAAAAGACACAGTGAAGAAAGTCTGAGCAATCAGCCATGGACAGAGAAAAAAAGCAAAAGCAGCTAGTATAATACGTTCATTTCATGTTTGGAATCTACTGCAAAGCAAACTGTATAGGGATATAAAAGAACTATTCTCTCTACTGAGGGATAATTATCGCAATGTAGGGAGAGAAACTAGGGGTACCTATGAACAAGAGGCGGCATGCACTCGTGGTGTAGATAACATAATGCCTCAGCGATTCCAATTGCAATCTTCAACCTTGTTATCCAGTCAAGTGATTGCAGACCATCTTCTTCCTGCCCTGCTTTTCGGAACAGTGAACTGGACAGGTCACCATTTGGCATGTATTTATAAACGAAGAGCTTCTCCTCCTCCTCCTCCAAACAGTGCCCTAAAAAGGGGACAAATCTGGTGTGGGAATTCTTAGCAAAGAAGTCCAACTCAACAAGATAAGCATCCTTTTTAGGCATCTGCTGATCTATCCTCTTCACAACAACAGGAACGCCACCTTCCAAGATTCCATGGTAAAGACCGCCTGAATGTCCATGCTTGATCAGGTTTGACTCACTAAAATTTGACGTAGCCTGGAGCATCTGCTCATATGTGAAGGAATCCCCCACAGCTGCTATATTTACAGAGACTCCAGGTGTCGAAGCCCCCCCTCCGGACGTAGCAGCGTTCCCACTGACAGCAGCATTCCTACTGATCTCTCTCCGCTCCACTGTGCCACGTCCACAACCCATCACGCAACAAACAATCACCACCGCAACGATCAGCACAAAGCCAATGCCACCCAGAACACCCGCCAAGATGTACTTCAAACGCCGGTTGCTCTTCCCACCAGAATCTCCAGCCGAGCCAGACGTGTTCGTGCCCGGTGTCAGAGATCCATCATATGTAAGTCCTCTCTCGGCATAAAACTCCGTGCAATTGCCCACGCTTTTCTGGTTTGATGTATTACTGAAGCAGTTGAACTCAAAAGAGGCGTTCAGATTTGGACCAGCCGGTAATTGGCCTTCGAAATAATTGTCTGAGATGTCGACAAAGCTGAATCTCCGGAAAATGCTCCCCGCCCCAACGGGAACAGATCCATAGTAAGAATTGTGCGACATGTTCAACACGCCCGAACTAAGGTTGACATTTGCCACAGCAGCAGGGAGACGGCCGGTGAGGTTGTTGTAGGAGACATCGAGCAGCCGCAACTCCGACAGAGTCCACAGAGAGCCTGGCAGGGAATCGGAGAAGCTGTTGTGGCTCAATTTTAACGACTGAAGCCGGCGAGAGCCCGTGAAGAGACTCCCCGGCAGCTGACCGGACAGAGAGTTCCTGTTCATGTCCAGTTCCAGCAAGTTCCGCAGGTTCCTGAGGTCGTCAGGGATGCTCCCAGACAAAGAATTCTGGCCGAGTCCAAGGGTGCGAAGTGATGTGAGGTCTCCGAGCTGAGGGGGCACCGATCCGAGGAGATTGTTGCTGGAGAGCTTCAGGGTCCGCAGGCTTGACAGCGTGCCGAGCTCTAGAGGGACGGAGCCGGTGAAGAAGTTGGAGGAGAGATCGAGGTAGCTGAGGTTGCGGAGGAAGGCAAGGGACGGCGGGACCGATCCAGATAGAGAGTTACCGGAGAGATCCAGGGTGGTGAGGTTGGTGAGGCTGCCAAGGGTGGTGGGCACGTTCCCCGTCAGCGAGTTCCGGGCGAGGTAGAGCTCCCGGAGCCCCGTGGCGTTCCCCAGGGAGTACGGAATGACCCCCGAGACGGAGCAGCGGCGGAGGTCGAGGACGGCGAGGGACGCCGGGAGGCCGGAGCCGAACCAGTCCGGGATGGTCCCCGGCAGCGCAAACCCCGACGCGTTGAAGGCGGCGAGGCGTGTAAGGTTCTGGACGCCGTCGACGGCGAACCGCGGGTCGAGGCGGCCGACCCGCGTCCGCCGGAGGCCGGTGAGGTCGAGCGCGACGACGCGGCCAGCCCGGCAGCGCACGCCTGCCCACGCCGCGCACGGGTCCCTCTTCCTGGGCCAGTCCCTGGCCCGGAGCCCCAGCGACGCGCGGAGGCTGTACAGCGCCGCAAGCTCGACGCCGGAAGCAAGCCGCTGCTGGGGCGGGGAGGACGGCACCGGCGGCGGCGAGCCCTGTCCTAATGCCGTCCACAGCGAGCACGATGCAAAACATGAGAGCAGGAACACGAAGAAGGAGGAGGTGAGAACTGGCGACGGTGGAGCCGCCATGGGGCCCGTCGTGCGCGACCTACTCGCACGGATCATGGCCGTGATCGTGATCGTGATCTCCGTCTCTTCCTCCCTCCATTACCACCGCATTCCAGGAGTGGTAACCTCCCATCTCCTTCCCTCCCTCCCCCCCCCCTCCCTCTCTCTCTCTCTCTCTCTAGCTAGGTAGCTCTGTAACTACTGCTCGCCAGAAAGCTCTATTCCCTATTTCGTCCGTCCCCTTCTGGTTTGACGAGGGAACCAAAAAGGCAAGCAGGAACAACGACAACATATAAAAAACGAAAAATCAAATTTAATGAGTGGCAGTGAAATAAATAAAAAGATGGAAGGGAGTGGAGGTGCGGGAGAACTCCCTCCTCTCCATCTCTCCCTCTACACTCTACACTCTACAGACTACACCTCTGCTCTTCCCCCACCCCAACAAAGTCCCGGCACGGACACAGCTACCACTCCCCCGGACTCATTAAAGCCGCCCCCTCCCCCTCCGGCGTTTAATGCCCAAGCCCACACCCCAACCGCCTCAGCCTCCGTTCCTCTCTCCACCGCCTTCTGCTTCCTGGCTGGTTGCAAGCTTCCTTCCCCTTCACCCTCCCCACCACCCCCCGCGCTCTCTCGCTTCCTCGTTACGCCTGTGGCGGCGAGCGGCGGGGGTTCGGTTGGTGTGCTCTGCTGGGCGCAGGAGGGTGGGGAAAAAAAGGGGGAAGGAGGGGAGGGAAAGAGTTGACTTGAAGAAGAAAAAAAAGAAAGGGAGGGGACAGCTAGTAGGGGGGCGCGAACCGGGGTTGGGGGGGGTGTAATTTGGATATTTATTCTCCTTATATATCATTTACTGGCCCGGCATGTATCACTCAACTCTCTCCCCCCTCCACGTCTCTCTCTCTCTCTCTCTCTCTCCCCCTCTTCTTCTCTCCCCTTCTCCCTCCAGAGTCTCCACTGCCGGTTGCTTTCCATAGCTGCTCCACTGCTGCGTGTGGCTGCGGGGATGGTTCCCACTTTCCACGCGCGGGTAGGAGAGAAAGGAGGTGAAGCTTGCTTATTCGGGGAGGATATCTCCGGCGGGGAGCCGTGCTTTCGGATTGCGCCCGCAGTGGTTATTTTCCCATATCTCGTCGAGAGAAAAAATTGCTATCGATCCGATTTCCTCGGCTGTCACGGAGATCCATTTTGGTGATTTTTACTGCTTCCGAGGCGGCAGTAAAAGCAGGGATCGGATCTGCTCCGGTTGATCTTGGTGAATGGTATATATTTCTTTGGCTGCTGTTTATATTTTCCTGGAAAGTTATTAGAAGAGGAAACGGACGGATTCTGGGATGATAGGTGGTGGGTATTGGGAGAAATCTATGCATTTGGAAAACCCCGTGGGTAATTTAAGACACATAAATGCCTCTTAATATCGGCATCAGAGTTTGATGTAACATCAAATCAGGGGCCCAAATCAATGTTTTTTTAAGATCAGGGGCCAAATGGTCGAGTCGGGAAAACGAGGATGTCGGACCATGGACTTTTGTAAGCCGTTGCTCCAAAACATTTTTTTTCGATTTTATTTGAGCGTAATGTATTTTTTTTAAATGATGAACTAAAACGAGCTGAGACTGAAAAAGGTCGCTAATTTGGCTTGTGATCTTCAAGCTCTTTTCTGTCAGAATAGACTGATGATTATCCTAAAAGTAAATTGTATATATGCCCTTAGATAAAATAATTTTGGGTTTTTAAACTTTTATTCTTTACAATCTTTCTGAATCAGACAAACTCTTCTAATCCATCTAATTTGCCGGAAGTCTCTCAAATCTTCGAACCTTTGGGGAAAAGTCCATCTAGTTATCAATCAGTGGAAAAATAAAACATGTCATCTATTTTGAAAAATATTTCTTCTTATGAGATATTCCTAATTTTTTATTTCAAAAAATTCCTTCTCCACCTCTCTCTCTCTCTCTCTCTACACGTACCCCCACCTCACTAGGTGGAGATGTCGCGCAAGAGGGGGAGACCCCCTCCTAACTCCTCTCTCTCTCTCTCTCTCTCTCTCTCTCTCTCTCTCTCCTCTCTCTCTCTCTCTCTCTCGTTGGGGTTGGGGTGTTGGCATCCGAGAGGGGTCACCCTCCCTCCTTTCACTTGCCCCCCCATCTTCCCTCTCTCTCTCTCTCCCTCTCTCTAGATGGTGGTCACACTGGAGGGAGTCTTTGGCGCCCTCCCTCTCTCTCTCCCACCCCATCTTCTCCTCTCTCTCTCTCCAGGTGAGGATTATTCAAGAAATTTTTGGTGATTTTATCACACTGATTTTTAACTGTTACTCTAATTAGATTAAGAATTGTAGATGTTTCTGACTGATCTCAGGGATATTTCCATACAATGGAGAAAATTTATGAGACTTTAGAGAGATTAGAGGGTTTTTTTCTAACTATGAAAGATTTAGGGACTGAAAACTAAAAAAACCCAATAATTTTAGCATATAATCGTCGTCAACATGGAAGAAGATTAGAGGGGTTTTATTTCTAACTCTGAAAGATTTAACCTCATTTTGATATATGGTTAGTCCTGGGTTAGTCATAATTTAGCCTAGATTTAATTATTTTTGAAGTCCAAATTATTTTGATACTTAAACATGTACTAAATGGAGAGGATGAGTATTAAACCCGGAGTAATCATGGACTTCGAAATCCACCTCCAGAGGTGGATTTAGAAGGGTTAACCTAACAATAAATGCACTCTCTCTCTCTCTCAATATTTTATTTATAAATATTATTGAGTTAACCCACTAACTACCAAATCATAATAGATTCAAACTAGATTAATCCACCTACTTATTTCTGAGTTAATATTTTTACTATCAAATCAAAAATAGGTTAACTATAGACTAACCTAAATAATTTAATTTAACTCAAATCCCCTATCAGAGTGATACTTAGGGACCGTTTTCCACCGTTCCGTTCCATAAAGTTGTACATCATTCTGACGTATATATTACACGAAGACTTGCCAATAATTGAATCCTGACCTACATGCCAAAAGTAAGATGGTCTACCAGCATCCTTTTCTGATATATCAATGAGAATATCTCACAATTCCTCTTCCTTCGAGGCGGCATGTAAGCCGAGCATTACATTTTACAATTGCATCACATTCCATTAGTTGCAACAGAGAAATCAAGAAAAAATATATTAATAGACTATGAGAAAGATATTAACAAAGTTTGTATTTAACCCCCACAGTTTTGGTGGCAACGGCTCAGATTTTTAGTACGAGAGTGCGTTGGAGACGGATGGGGTACGTTCTCGTACGTGAGGTGATCAAACCTCTAATTCCACTTTGGAGATTAAGTTACGGGCAAAAAAACGTAGGTAAGAACATAAGACAAAACAGTGCCGGCGGCACTTGCCAACGGTAGTGTCGAATCGTAATTCGTACTCATTGGAAGTGTGTCCCCGTTCACATCAGTTGTATCGATTTTTATTGATATTATACATTACTTATCGATATTATTATATATCAAGATAAAAATATTAATATATATTTTATAAAATAAAATTATTTAAATTAATTTTTATCTCAGTTGATTAATTGACGTTCGATTTAATCGGCACGTACTCAGTTCAAATCTAATGACTGCAATGTTTTTCCATGTTTTCTTGACTTAAATTTTAATAAGTTTTATAAAGTATTAAGAAAAACATGTCAAATGCACATTTCGAACACGGTCTACAACTAATTAAGTTATGAAGTCGTATTTGGTATGAAGTAAATTATTTACTATTTAAAATAATATAATAAATATATCAATTATATATCACGTATTGATCGTATCAATTATAGATTAGTACGATCTGATACGTGAGATACGAATCGTATTATCATGTTAATTTTTCAAATATCGTTGAACTTGATGATCTCATGGTAACGTTTCTTCTAAATGAACAAAGAGACAATTCAAATTTACGCAAGGGTCGAACCCTAATTCTACCTACCCATTGTAAGTGGCATTGGGCCTGATGATCTTACGGTGACGTTTGTTCCCTCAAGACAAGAGAACAAAGCGACAATCCAAATTTATGCAAAAACTACATTTCAGCTACAAGCCTACAACGAGATATGACGCCTTCCACTACGACCACAAGCAAAAGTTAAATTATCGTATGACCCACAAACCGTCCACGTGAATCTGAGGTCTGTGCCAGCACAGTCGCATCAGGCTCCCTGCCCAACAACTCTCGTTCAGGTATCCCTTCCAAGTACCACTACAAGTTCATTACACATCCACGGCGCACTCCACGTTACGAGTGCATTGTTTTTAAAAATTTTGTTTTTAAAAAAAAATCTTAAAATGAGTCTTAAGATATTTTAACTTAGAGTGAAAATCACGTTATCAATAAATTTTTTATAAAAAATAAAAAAATTAAATTAAATGAATAATAGTAAGTCTATTCTTTAAAAAATTAAACTATTTTATTTTATTTTATTTAAATAATCAGATGTTGACGTAACTTTCACTCTAAATTAAGATATTTTAGAGATCACTTTAAAAAAATTTTAAAAATAAAAATTTAAAATCATTGTACACCCAAGATGTGCATCACACCCTAAGTGTTCATCAAACCTTTCTCCTCTTCCATTCCAAGTTACTTTGGTTGCGTGGTGCAATGGCTCGAGGACAAAAGAGGAGGGGATTAGGGGACGAGTTGCTCGGGGTTCAAAACCCTCACTAAATACCTGCAAATAGCTCCAAATAAAGGGGCTGGGGTTAACCCAAACGGAGTGTGCCCCATCACACAGGAGCCCGCACTCCCCCCCCCCCCACCTCCCAAGGGTAAGATCGAACCCGCAAGCACTCCCTTGGGGAGCGCAACACACCACTACAACATATTTCATCTATAAGACATGTGACAAAAATAAAGAGAAATGTTAGCTGATCGTCTTGGGCGGACATATTTCCTACACGTCCAGGATGGGATTCGTATGTTCGGCGGTGTCACGCCCCGTACTCTATACCATCGAGGTATTGTCCGCTTTGGTCTACCGACCTCACAGTTTTGTCCCTTTCTAACAGTGATCGGCTCCAGAATGGAAGACTTCCCGGGCAGGTCACCCATCCCAGTACTACTCCCCATTAAGCACGCTTAACTTCAGAGTTCTTTTCAAGAACTGAGTCGATCACTGTTAGAAAGGGACAAAACCGTGAGGTCGGTAGGCCAAAACGGACAATACCTCGATGGTATAGAGTACGGGGCGTGACAAAATGGTATCAGAGCTATACCCCAGCCGTAAGTGTAGGAACTAAGTGCCATGCAGGGTAAAGTGCTACGCTATGGAAGCCACATCTTGAACTCGCAATGGGACAACGTGCTACATAGTGGGAGCCACCTCTTGAGCCTGTAGGGGCCACCTCTAGAATCCTACTTGCCTGGGGGTTTGATTGCGTGCTATATTTGCCCAGGGACGAGGACGTCACCTATATAAGAGGGGTACATTGTAACACCATCAAATATACATAAGTTGTACTCTATATCACCAAGGTGCCTTTTGAAGTATCGGCTCAGTTCTTGTAAAGAACTCCGAAGTTAAGTGTGTTTAATGGGGAGTAATACTGGGATGGGTGACCTGTCCGGGAAGTCCTCCATTCTGGAGCCGATCACTCTTAGAAAGGGGCAAAATCGTAAGGCCGATAGGCCAAAGCAGACAATATCTCGATCAATTTGTTTTCAGGGTATCCGTAAGATCGAACTATCGATGTAATCTACTGTACTTCATGGCAAAGAAAAATATCTCAATGAGAAGGGTAAAATTCGCCAGGCCCAGTGCAGCCCGATATCGCTTGGCCCAAGGCGGCCCGACCCAATCGAGCCGAAGGACCACCCAACAGTCTGCAACCCAAGTCAGGGGCTCAGTTAAGGCCCACAGAGGATTCGCCAGCCCACGAGCGAGATTGATGTGCGCGTCCCGGGCGCCGAAGAACTCGACAATGGCCGAACGTTGCCTCCGCCATTGTAGGCCCTTCATCGACATGGACGGGGTCACGCCCACGCCGTCGAGATCTTTGCCAAGGGGTTTCCCTTTCGGGAACAGGCGGATGGGAGAACGTGCGACTCCAAGGCAATCTTTATAAATAGGTCCCCTATCGGACCTAGAAGAGGGGGACTCACACGCATACATATACAGAGACACGCAAAGAGAGAAAGGACAACACATCCATAGACTTCTCCAGCGAGAGGAGAGACTATCTCTGGGAGCTATCGTGTATCTCCACACGGTTCTCCACATACACACAGAGAGAGAAGAGGGCAGGCCCTTGCCCTCCTCCACCAAGAGTGTTCGTCTACTGGAAAACAGAGTAGGGAGGTTCTAACGGTTCTTTCTCTCTACTTCTCCCGACCTTTACTCACTGTTCCAAGCACTACCCAAATTGTTCGAACATTCCATGAGCTTTCATTCGTACACGTAAGTTTGTTCACTCCACTCTTAAACTCTCCTATCTCTCTCCTTCTTATAGTTTTTTTTTAAGTACGTCTCTGATTTAAACATCGGAGGGTTGTACCCTGAGGTCACGCTCAGGACTCTTTCTGACACCCTTTTTCTAATGTTCGCAAGTTTTCACTGATGGCCGATTATTCTTCTCTAACAAATAAATCTTAAAAGTATGATACGATAATTAAGAACCACTTTCCTATCTCTACGCTAAATAATAAGGGATTTTTTCACACAACTATAACAATTTTATCCTGCTGGGGTGACAAACTCTAGTCTGAAGGCGTTATTATAGGGAGTAAATAAATTTTCTGTAGACTCGCAGGTTAAATTCTAACTCTTGCACAACTTCGACAATGTGAAACTCAATCCATATGCTCCCTCATGAGAGGAAGATGCTGGTACCATTCCATCGTACAGTCGTTGCTGTGCCTTCATTCATCGTAGTATCATCATGGGCCGTGCTGTTGTCGTAAGACAACCAATCCAGCCAGGAGGAGTGGGACGAGGAGAGGACGGGCAGGAAGGACGATGGTATCATGGCAATTCTATGGGCATGTCTCCAGGGCCCCAGGCGGGATGAGCATGTCCAGTCAAACCCTGATAGATCATAGCAGGTACACTTGTATTCATACTCCCTTGTGAAAATACCGTGTCAACTTGCACAACTAGCTAGAGAAAATCTGAATTAGATTATTTGCACAACCATTGATTTTGATTTTTATTAATTAAAAAGTCGTTTTATAGTCAATTGTATATATTTTTTATTTTGAAAATATTGAGACTTCCTCATTTATCCTCCTCCTACATTTTGACTCCCTTTCCTCAATTGCTACCTCTCCACACCTATTCAATAGTATGATGCCATATTTGTTTATCATTCTTTTTGTCACTTTTATCGAGACGTTTCTTTAGTTAATAAAGTGTTTGATTGTATTACAACTATAGGTAGATTTCTAATAGCATTGTGAGCAGGCGGCCAACCCAAAAAGAGGGTGGGGACCCCCCTGCAGGAGAGTCCGCCTGGCCAGGGACTGGGCCTGGGCATTGCAATGCCTGGGAGCAAAATGGAGAAACATATCAATTGATGCATTCTCATGTCGAGACATTTTTTTTCACCATTAGACCGTAAAAAAATTAGTGCGGCAAAAATAATGTGTAACACCGTAATTGAGGAGAGGAAAGGGCCCGATATCGCCAAGTCTAGTACGGCCCAATGTTGTCAAGTCTAATACAGACCCGATTCAATCCGCCGCAGACAAGGTAAGGCGGGCTGAGTCTTGACCTGCGTGTCATGGCCCAACTAGGGCTCAACAAATCTCTGTCGACTCATCTGAGAAATCATCGCGTGCGGTATGAGCGTCATAACGTTCGCCCAACGAAGTAGATGCCGCCACCGTCATGGGGCTCTCCCCAAAAAGAACTAGGTCACACCCACAACGTCGGGATTCCCGTCACAAGGCCCCTCTTCCTGAATAGGTAGGTGCATAACAGGAAACTCTTCCTACAATCAAGAAGACGTTACTCCACGACCCACGCCCTTTCCTCATTGAGGAACATACAGTCACCGCCAGGACAACCCATATAAATAGGTCCCCCATCGGACCTAGGAGGGACACACACACATACAGAGACAGAGACACGCAGAGAGAGAAGAGACCTTCACCCACTGTTCCGAGCACTCTAGGAGCTTATATCCATACACACAGCCTTGTCCACTCCACTCTTAAGCTTTCTTACATCTTACTCTCTTATAATTCTCTCCGAAGGATGTCTCTGACTTAAGCATTGGAGGGTTGTCTCCTGGGGTTATGCCCAAGGCTCCTTATGACGCCCTTTCTTTTAGCGTTGGCAGGCTTTCATGGGTGGCCAGTTGCTCTTCCTTAACAAATAAATCTTAAAAGTGTGGTACGAAGATTAGGAACCACTTTCATGCAGCTACACTTTTCAACACCGTATGTGGAAATGAGCATAAAGCCATGGCACCCCGTAGAAGTTACCGCAACACTAACAATCGCCAAGGGGCTCGAGGATCTCACCAAGCCCCAAGTTCTTGATGAGGATCTCAAGAAGCGTCCTCCTCAACTTAACCACCTCGCGACGCTACCACCCACAACCCCGCAGCAGACGAGCTAACAGAGATGTGGCGACAGCTCCAGGCGTTGATAGAGTTGTGTCAGGACATCCTCAATCGACCTACGGGGTAGAACCGTGCCTCGACGGAGCTTCCCCAAAACAAATGTGCCCCCATCGTAGTGGAATCCCATCAAGCGTGCGAGCCCTCCTACATCTCCACCGCACACTCTCAATGCCTCTGCAACTTACCTGAACGCAACCCCGTTGTGACGGCCCGAGAATCCGGTTACCGGGAAGGCTCGATGACCCGAGACTCGAACCGCCGCCCACGAGCGGGAGGCTCGGAAGGGCTAAAAAGGAGTGTGGAGGTACAAAGAAATAGGAAATAAGGCAAGACAATTCAATAATTAACAGAAATAAATGAACAACTACGACAGAGTCCAGTCCAACAGAAAGTACAGTCTAAAGCAGTAAAACATACCACATGCCAAGTGAACCCTCGGCCCGGCAAGCTAGCAACTAAGAACCTCCGCACATCACCCCCGAACCCCGAGGCAGAACCGCCGCACCAGAAACGCAGGGGTGAGCCTCCTGTCACTGGCCTAGTAGGGATCCCGCAGAACCCCAACTGAGAAACAACGGCAGAAGGAAAGCTACGCTAGCAAGACGGCAACGGAAAGAAGTAACCACGAAAGCAGGAAAGTAACTACGGTGGCCGACAAAACATCGGCTCTACAGCTACTCCTACTGTACCAGAAAATACAACCTAATCTCCCGTCGGGGGACAACCAAGCCACGCGCCCGACCACCCGATCCCACGATCGGGGACCACCAGACACGAACTGTCCTAGCCATAATACTAGGAAAACGTCATGCTACCTCCGTAGCGGAGGCCTGCCCTCCGAAAAGGGCCCAAGCCGAAACCACACAGTCAGGAAACACGATCACGACCTCACCATCGTGAACACAACACTGTCTAGAGAAAGGCCCTCGGTGATGCTCACCGGAAACCCCAGACCTCGACTCCGGGAACACTCCCGAAACCACTCACGAAGTCCAGTCCCGCGGACAGAAATAAAACCCGGTGCACGAGGACTCACGTCACGTGACAGGAGCACCACCCACTAGAAGAACGACCGACTGCGTCCCCTGACGTCTTACACCGCGTCACAAGTGTCTAGCTACGACGCCCCAGGCGTGAGACTCAGACACACTCAGTAACCAGTACCACAGAACAAGGACTAGTTGGGGTCGCGCCTGCCGGCGCTGTCCGACGCCCCCAACCTCATGTGCACACTCAGACCATACGCCCTAGGCCTGTCCTCTAGCTGATATTTCCCCCTAAACCTGGACTCGGAAGTACG
Source organism: Amorphophallus konjac (assembly GCA_022559845.1). Lineage (NCBI taxonomy): Eukaryota > Viridiplantae > Streptophyta > Magnoliopsida > Alismatales > Araceae > Amorphophallus > Amorphophallus konjac. The sequence goes on along the minus strand of CM040129.1, from coordinate 166,605,802 downwards.
CGGGGGCCCTGCGGTAACCAGCCTACTCACCGCCTCTCTCGGGTACGCTGCTCAGCCACTCCCAGGCGAGCCAGCACACGCGTGCCGTGGGAAAGCTACGACTAGTGGTAGGGTCACAGAACATGGACACTGAAACCACGCACGCACTCATTATGAGTAACACGGAGTAACAGGTGGCACGACGCCACCAGACACTGGACATCCCACTAAACCTACAACCCAACGGCCTTTGAGTCACAAGACTCGAGGTTAAGACCGTTGCACATGACATCACTGAGCTGTCAAATCTGGCCTAATCCCTAGGTCCAAAACCACAATGCGATGACTCACGAGGCGAATCGCAATCGCCGAGACCATTCCCCCAGGAGACCTCCAGTCCCAAGTTAGGATATGGACTCGCGGTTCACAGGCTATAGGCACGGCCTACGCGGAAACAACAGAAGCACGATTCCCAAGGTAGCCCGCAAGCTGCCACACCGATTTCCCAACCCTGGGAAAAGCGAGAACCCTCCAGTACCAGGCTGGGCAGCTGGACTCGCAGACCAAGGCCACACACATGGCCCACTCAAAACCAACTCCCGGAGAAACCACGACGTGCGGGGAAACCTCGCCGTACTCACGCCGATACACGGTGACTCGATCTAGCAAGAACTCGGAAGCCCGGAACACCCGGGGTCACCCGGACCCGCCAAGCCCACGGGCACGCTTATCGAGGTAACACGGTACTTCTAGACACCTAAAAATAGGGTAACGAAACCCACGAGGTGTCCGAGACACTCACGAGGCCAAAGATCGACCACTGGGTCACAACCGGGTCGACCGGAGACCAACACAACACGATCGGAACGCAAGAGGGTCACCCAGACCCTTAAACTCACGGGGACACTAATCAAAGTAAACGGACCTCCGGACACCCAAAGACACGGTCACGGAACTCCACGAGACGTCCGGGACACACACGGCCCAAGGGGAGCACGATCAGCCGCAAATCGCCTGCCCCGGGCAGCCCGGCTGGTCACCTCCAAGAACGCGCTACATGTGCATAGCGCGTTCAGTCAGAACGCGCTATACATACCTAGCGCGTTCAACAAGAACGCGATACAGGTCCATAGCGCGACCAGACCAGGTCGCGCTATGATCCTATAGCACGACAACCCTGAACGCGCTGGGGCCCTATAGCGCGATAGGAACCGCCAAACTGTTCATCTTCCCCGATGAACGCGCTCCATCGGGGCAGCGCGACCATCAAGAACACGCTACTGGAGCATAGCGCGTTCTCAGTCCGCGCCCGAAAATGGTGAAAACCGTGGGAAAAACTATTTCACGCCCCGTCCACCCCCAGGTGAAGGGGAAACAAAAGGGGAAACCATCCCCAAGCCCCTAGGCATGCATCTAAACCCCTGGAACAGCCAAAAATACCGTAAAACGAGAGATCAGGCTCACACACCCAAAAACATGCATTTTTCCCAAATCACCCCGTTTAGCCCGCTCAGCTCACCACGGCCTATGAAACTCGCGGGAAATGAGGTACGCGGGTTGAGGGTCCATCTCCCTACCTCCACCGAAGATTTCGCGCACCGCGGACGTCGATGCACAAAGAAAACGCCGTTGAAGCCTCGCCGTTCCACGAACCCACGGCCGAGCTTCACCACGCCTCCACCGCCTCGATCCTCATCCATCCTCGCCCGTGCCTCGCCCGCGCCATCCCCGCCTCGCCCACACTCCACCCCGTCGGCCGCCGGAGAGAGAGAGGGAGAGAGGAGAGAGCGTGAGAAGAGAGAGGGAGAGAAGAGAGAAATGAGAGATGGGGAGAGAGAAAAGGAGGTTAATATAGAAAATCCAGAAATTCTCCAAAAATACCAGAAAATAGAAAATCACGTTTCCGCGATCCTCGGAACGCACTGATCGCAACGGTACCACTCGCGCCTTGGTGAACGGCCCGGTTCACCCGCAACGAGGTTCCGAAGGAATTACCGAAACACACACCGGGAATCGGAAAACACACGCGGAAAAGCCGCGGAACGCTTCCGGGCCTCCGAAACAACTCCGGATCATGCCGATCCGAACACAAAAGATGTCCGAAATAAAATTTCGGACACAACAGAGTCGGACACTCTGAAAAACCAGATCCGGGGCCCACAAACAAGGATCTGAAAAATGCGGGGCATTACAGCCCTCCCCCCTTAAAGGAATTTCGTCCTCGAAATTCAGGACCAAGCACAAAGTCACAGGGGAAGAACACCGAACCAACTGACAACTCTGTCAGGGCCCCAGCACAGAAAACCTCGCTTCTCATGAAAACACCGATTATGAGGGATGCGGCCAGACCATAATCACAAACAACGCCACGCTTCGCATACCGCACACACACCGGTCACCAGAGCAGGCATAATACATAGGCACAAGTCTAGCATCACCTCAAAACACAACGGAAACCACTCACGGCATCACTGCCACCCTCTCGCTCACCGAGGGAACGCAATCCTCGCCACAGAACCAATCCACCGATCAATGCCCATGCTCTGCAGACCAACCAAACGCCAGCTTCACAACCCGCTGACCGGTCTCATACCCTGCACCAGGGACGGCCAATCACTGAGCTTCCACCAGCTCACACCTCAGAAACGGCCACCAAAAGGCCTCGCTTGCACGCCGCTCTCTCCATTCTCAAGCCCTTACAACCCACATCTTTTGTCTCTGAAAAGACCGTTCACTGGTCACCAAACCAGGGACAACCATTGCGACACCAACGTCCTATCGAGGACCACCCATCCGACGCCAATCTCACTAAAAGGTCTTCGCCTACAGGCGTCACTCTCCCATATGGTCTCATCAAATCCTTCGATCAATCCAAATGGACACCTGCCAATGCCATAAACCACCATATCTCAAGCAAGGGCACGGCAACAACACGTCTCACGCCGCCGGAGACAACACACACCGATGAACCAATCCTCCGTTGCTCTACACTTCCTCAGAAATCCGCCCGCAGCAACCAACGCTACGATCCGCGCACTCCAATCCACACGCACAGCCGTCACATCGACAACTCGGGATCCACCAACTCGACAGCCATCTACAACCCCGCAGACTTCAATCCTCCACACATATCGGAAACCACAACGCCAACTGCAATTCTCGCGAACATCGCCCAGCCGGCACTCGTCCTTTCGGAACAGCGCCAGCACCCTCACACGACAAGGGAATGGGCACGACTCCTCACGGGCAACCGCCTTGCCAAGACAAGGAGCACGTCTCGCACGGACTTCATGGCACACCGAGACCAACCAATCCGAACACACAATGCAAGACGACGAACCTTAGCCAAACACGATTCTCTCCAACTAAAGGAGAAACCAAACGCACTTCTGACCAACGGAAGAACTCCATGCTCAACCTAACCTCGCACCTCGCACATGCTGGAAATAGCACCATCCAACACCGAGAAAACCATTACTCCCGTCAGGTCAGCTCCTCCGACACACTCGGCGAGTGTCACGTCGGATCACGATCACAGCATCTCTCGATGCACGACCACCGCAATTCCCCAAATTGCAGCACGCACCGCCAAGAGCCGCAATACGAGCCATAACCGGCAACCGCCAACGTTCATCCTCGAGTCCCGAACTCGCCACAGAACCTCCACATCCCAAACCAGCTCCCGGGTGAACACAACCCATCCACTGACAGAAATGCAGGAGTAAAGACTTACCGGGACATCCCTGCCAAATCCTGCCTCAAAATCCGCAGAACAATCGGGACCGGCACGTCTTTTCTGACGCCAGAGAGCACGACAAGGACACTAGGATCGACGAAACAGCAGCTCACTGAGAAGATCCTCTGCTCACCCGAGCACACTTCTCGATCAGAACACCCGCTCTGCCGCCTTAACTACGACCTGAACACCTCAGGGGCTGGACAAACCTCAAGCTGGAGTGGCCAAAACCAACAGCAGCTCCCTCAGAGCACGCTCACGGTCACTTAACCACGAACAGTCCTCTCCAGCCACCTGACCATGCAGCAGGTTCCTCGAACGCAGCGCTGCGAACTCACGCCTGCCAGCCACCTCTGCCCGACGCAGCACAACCAGGGCCACCACCGATGAGTGAGAAGCTATCAACCTCGATCCTTAGACCCCATGCTGGCACGAAAGCCGCGAACAGCAACCACCTTCACAGCGCCAAACATCGCACTCAAGCTCTCAAGCGAGAAACTAGGCAGAAAACAAGCACGAAACCCTATGCCAGCTGCCGACTGTACTGGACCTTATGGACTCTGATCACTGCAATGTCTCGAATTCCCATGTACGTCCACAACCACGCTCTGATACCAGCTGTGACGGCCCGAGAATCCAATTACCGGGAAGGCCCGATGACCCGAGACTCGAACCGCCGCCCACGAGCGGGAGACTCGGAAGGGCTAAAAAGGAGTGTGGAGGTACAAAGAAATAGGAAATAAGGCAGGACAATTCAACAATTAACAAAAATAAATGAACAACTACGACAGAGTCCAGTCCAACAGAAAGTACAGTCTAAAGCAGTAAAACATACCACATGCCAAGTGAACCCTCGGCCCGACAAGCTGGCAACTAAGAACCTCCGCACAGCACCCCCGAACCCCGAGGCAGAACCACCGCACCAGAAACGTAGGGGTGAGCCTCCTGTCACTGGCCTAGTAGGGATCCCGCGGAACCCCAACTGAGAAACAACGGCAGAAGGAAAGCTACGCTAGCAAGACGGCAATGGAAAGGAGTAACCACGAAAGCAGGAAAGTAACTACGATGGCCGACAAAAACTCGGCTCTACAGCTACTCCTACTGTACCAGAAAACACAACCTAGTCTCCCGTCGGGGGACAACCAAGCCACGCGCCCGACCACCCGATCCCACGATCGGGGACCACCAGACACGAACCGCCCTAGCCATGCTACTAGGAAAACGCCACGCTACCTCCGTAGCGGAGGCCTGCCCTCCGAAAAGGGCCCAAGCCGAAACCACACGGTCAGGAAACACGATCACGACCTCACCGTCGTGAACACAACACTGTCTAGAGAAAGGCCCTCGGTGACGCTCACCGGAAACCCCAGACCTCGACTCCGGGAACACTCCCGAAACCACTCACGAAGTCCCGTCCCGCGGACAGAAACAAAACCCGGTGCACGACGACTCACGTCACGTGATAGGAGCACCACCCACTAGAAGAACGACCGGCTGCGTCCCCTGACATCTTACACCGCGTCACAAGTGTCTAGCTACGACGCCCCAGGCGTGAGACTCAGACACACTCAGTAACCAGTACCACAGAACAAGGACTAGTTGGGGTCGCGCCTGCCGGCGCTGTCCGACGCCCCCAACCTCATGTGCACACTCAGACCATACGCCCTAGGCCTGTCCTCTAGCTGGTATTTCCCCCTAAACCCGGACTTGGAAGTACGCGGGGGCCCTGCGGTAACCAGCCTACTCACCGCCTCTCTCGGGTACGCCGCTCAGCCACTCCCAGGCGAGTCAGCACACGCGTGCCGTGGGAAAGCTACGACTAGTGGTAGGGTCACAGAACGTGGACACTGAAACCACGCACGCACTCATTATGAGTAACACGGAGTAACAGGTGGCACGACGCCACCAGACACTGGACAGCCCACTAAACCTACAACCCAACGGCCTTTGAGTCACAAGACTCGAGGTCAAGACCGTTGCACATGACATCACTGAGCCGTCAAATCTGGCCTAATCCCTAGGTCCAAAACCACAATGCGATGACTCACGAGGCGAATCGCAATCGCCGAGACCATTCCCCCACCTGGGAACTCAGGAGACCTCCAGTCCCAAGTTAGGACATGGACTCGCGGTTCACAAGCCATAGGCACGGCCTACGCGGAAACCACAGAAACACGATTCCCAAGGTAGCCCGCAAGCTGCCACACCGATTTCCAAACCCTGGGAAAAGCGAGAACCCTCCAGCACCAGGCTGGGCAGCTGGACTCGCAGACCAAGGTCACACACATGGCCCACTCAAAACCAACTCCCGGAGAAACCACGACGTGCGGGGAAACCTCGCCGTACTCACGCCGATACACGGTGACTCGATCTAGCAAGAACCCGGAAGCCCGGAACACCTGGGGTCACCCGGACCCGCCAAGCCCACGGGCACGCTTATCGAGGTAACACGGTACTTCTAGACACCCAAAAATACGGTAACGAAACCCACGGGGTGTCCGGGACACTCACGAGGCCAAAGATCGACCACTGGGTCACAACCGGGTCGACCGGAGACCAACACAACACGATCGGAACGTGAGAGGGTCACCCAGACCCTTAAACTCACGGGGAAACTAAACAAAGTAAACGGACCTCTGGACGCCCAAAGACACGGTCACGGAACTCCACGAGGCGTCCGGGACACACACGGCCCAAGGGGAGTACGATCAGCCGCAAACCGCCTGCCCCGGGCAGCCCGGCTGGTCACCTCCAAGAACGCGCTACATGTGCATAGCGCGTTCAGTCAGAACGCGCTATACATACCTAGCGCGTTCAACAAGAACGCGCTACAGGTCAATAGCGCGACCAGACCAGGTCGCGCTATGATCCTATAGCGCGACAACCCTGAACGCGCTGGGGCCCTATAGCGCGATAGGAACCGCCAAACTGTTCATCTTCCCCGATGAACGCGCCCCATCGGGGCCGCGCGACCATCAAGAACGCGCTACTGGAGCATAGCACGTTCTCAGTCCGCGCCCGAAAACGGTGGAAACCGTGGGAAAAACTATTCCACGCCCCGTCCACCCCCAGGTGAAGGGGAAACAAAAGGGGAAACCATCCCCAATCCCCTAGGCATGCATCTAAACCCCTGGAACGGCCAAAAACATCGTAAAATGAGAGATCCGGCTCACACACCCAAAAACATGCATTTTTCCCAAATCACCCCGTTTAGCCCGCTCGGCTCACCACGGCCTACGAAACTCGCGGGAAATGAGGTACGCGGGTTGAGGGTCCATCTCCCTACCTCCACCGAAGATTTCGCGCACCGCGGACGCCGATCCACAAAGAAAACGCCGTTGAAGCCTCGCCGTTCCACGAACCCACGGCCGAGCTTCACCACGCCTCCACCGCCTCGATCCTCATCCATCCTCGCCCGTGCCTCACCCGCGCCGTCCCCGCCTCGCCCACACTCCACCCCGTCGGCCGCCGGAGAGAGAGAGGGAGAGAGGAGAGAGCGTGAGAAGAGAGAGGGAGAGAAGAGAGAAATGAGAGATGGGGAGAGAGAAAAGGAGGTTAATATAGAAAATCCAAAAATTCTCCAAAAATACCAGAAAATAGAAAATCACGTTTCCGCGATCCTCGGAACGCACCGATCGCAACGGTACCACTCGCGCCCTGGTGAACGGCTCGGTTCACCCGCAACGAGTGATGCGGGACGGACACGGGAGACGACACTATATGGTGCCACCCTCGGACTCTAGATGAAGACACGACCAGCAACATACACCAGGGAGACACTAAGCCCGACACTACGAGCTCCTAGTGGCGAAACGTCGCTAACAGAAGTGGAAGCTCACTCGTCGTCCCAAGCGAGGGAAAGCGCGGACCGTGCGCGGTTAAGGAACCGGCGGAGGTCAAGGGTAGTCCGACTCAACTTCCGGACTCGGATCGAGTCGCGGGACGGGTCACTCTCACTCTCACAATGGTGACATGGACACACGGGCTATTACCTACACTCTCGGCAGTGGCCTAAGACCGTATACTAGCTAAGCAATGTAATGCCAAGGAGTTAAGACCTTTACCTCCACGCACCCGGCGTGGCGAAGACAACCCCGGCCGAATCATGGACTCCCGATTAAACAATATCACAGCAATACAAAGATTTGACCCATTCCACGCAGGGAGGTAAAAGGTCACATGTGGAGCCCAGGAATCACACAACTCGGGTTGACGGGCAGCATCTTGATGTCGCCCGGCGGTGCCGAACTCCGCGTTTTCGTGCTTTCCGAACGGCGGGTTCTGCGGGCCCGCGGGGCCCACAGATGGCGCTGTCCTCCGGATCTGCGGGGGTGGGACCCACTATGATGGGGACCCCTGGTGGCGCGCCTCCACGGATGACGGTCGGCCGGGAACACCGATCGGGGGTCGATCGGCCTCGATTCCCAAGCTTTGAAGTTGCTGCCCACGGATTTTTAGTTGCTGTTTTCAGGCACGCGCTCCGGCGAAAACGGCCGCTGCGATCAATCCCGACGTCGGATCGGGACGCATGAGCTATCGTTGGAAAGCTCTCTTCAAATGATTCAATCTAGACCCAGAGAGATATGCTGGATCTGGTCGGATCAGAACTTTAATGAATTTACAAGCCCCTGTTGTACAGTAACCGAAATCTCAGATCTGCAGGGTACTTGTCTGAGAACCACCGTTGACCTCCTAGTAAACCTCCGATTCAGCTCTTGAGCGCTTCTTCAAAGTTGTAGGGTATCAAACCACGGAACTGGGACTATTTTTAGAATTTGCTTTGGAGGTGGTGGTGATTTACTATGAATTTTGGGGTGACTGGTGGTCGGATCTGGGAATAGGGGGACAGAACTGTAGTTGGGACTGAGAACGATTTTTAGAAAATATGAGATTGACGAACCAAAAATTGAGAAAAATTGTGGATGAAGGGGTGGATGGGTGGAACCTCTAGTAAAATTTGGAGAACTAGCAGAAATCAAAAAGTGGATCTAAGGCATGAAACTCAGGGCAGGGATGAATCTGGATAGAACTCTGGCAGAACCAAAATGGAAGAGTGGACGAAAATCAAAAAATATGAAACGAGATCTGAATGGCAAAACAAAATTTTTGGGATATCCTTGACACCTCTGGAACATCCACTAAAATCTCCAGATCTATCTGAGCTCGTGGATGAGACAAGAAATTCGTAGAATCTTATGTGGTATTACACGGGCAGAACTCCGTTGATGGCGATGGCGGTGCGGTGGCGGCTCGTGGCGGCGGCGGCGATCGTCGGAACTGATACACGAGGCGTCACACCTCAGAATGGAAGCTTTCACAACTTCAAGGGGGAGAGGGAGGAGAGAGGAGGGGGGCGCACCAACCCTTGCTCTTGAATTTCTTTGAATCAAATGGCATTAATTCCCAAAAATGAAAAATATAAGCTTAAATAGGTTACATCTCACATCCATCCACAACCATTGGATCTAGGGGATGGGAATGGAGGGTTGGGATGGAGTGTGACACACACACACAAAATAAATAAAAAACTACAAGGAGGGGGGCGGCCCTTGGACCAAGGAGGTGGAAGGTGGACTTGGTAGGTGGGGTGGGTGGCCAACTTGGACTTTCCAAGCCACTTGTCCCCCCACTTGGCCCACCTATCTAGAAGCCTCCATTTGACATGTTGACTGACCCCACATGGGTCCTTGGCTGAGGTGGCTCAATGGGATGGGGCCTGGGGGGCCCACGGGGCCCACGGGGTCCAAATTGCACATAAGCCCCTCTTACAATCAAAATAGTAAACCGCATACAATGAAATAAACACAAATTACACACACATAAAGTCTAACTAAATATGATAAATGCCGGGACTCAGGGGGGCGTCTCCAGGCTGTCTCCGAGCTAAATAGATGCTGAGGTGGCTCGAGTCGTGCTCCGTGTGCGGTACCGGTGGCTCGGCGTATCGCACCGCTCAACTGCTCGGGTGTCCGCACCAATTCTCCCCGGGTGGGAGAAACTCGACCCTGTCGAGTAGGGGTCTGCATCGCTCCTGTATCGCTCCAAAAGGTCCGGATTGATCTGCTACAACTCGCCATGTGTGATCCATGTATCCTCAGTAGCGGGCCGTCCTCTCCATCGCACTAGGTAGCGCGGGTAAGATCCACTCCTGGTAACTGTCACTTGCTCGTCCAGTATACGATCTATATGCTCACGCTGCCGTGAAAAAGGGGCTGGAGGTGGAAGTGGACACTCAGGTGTGGGATCACTCTCAAGGGGAGGAGATGGCTCAAAAGGCTCACTAGGGATCACCGTTGGGTCCCTATATGCAACAAGATCCGATACATTGAAGGTAGAGCTTATACCATATTCCTCGGGCAGGTCCATAACATACGCATTGGATCCAACGCGTTTCAACACTCTAAATGGACCGGCTCCGCGAGCTTGCAACTTCTTAACGGTTCCAGAGGGAAACCGTTTAGGTCTTACCCTGATCATGACATATTCACCCTCTTGGAACTCTCGGTGGTGTCGATGGGCATCGGCTAGCTCTTTGTAACGTGCATTGCTGGCCTCACTCATGCAGACTCCTAACATGCCTAGCACTAGACTCGGCAGACTCACTATGCACTCCTAAAATGCTTAGCAAAATAAAAACACACGGATGCACACACAACCCTAAACAACCCTACAGTTAGTCAGACCCAATCATATGCAAGGTGGTCCAGGACATCCGAATGTGTGCCATGCATACCCTAGGTGTGACCGAGGGTCGGTACAATCATAAGACGATCCTTTGGATTTGGGAGGTTTGGGTGGGACAGGAGGGTCGGGCGTCTCTCGCCCGTGAACGGACTCGGTGGGTGCCGATGGCCCGGTCCATGGGGGAGGGGTATAATGGTGACCTCCTTTAAAGAAGTGGAATGGAGATTGTGGACCAAGGGGACCACTAAGAAAGGGATCGAAGGGATCAAAGAATGTGTGACCCCTCGATATGGATTCCCTCATCTCAAGATCCCATGTGTGGAAGTCTAGAAGGTGTTGTTGATCTCCTTCATCTATGAAGGGAGATGAGACGGTGGGGGTATGATGGTGGACTCTCTCGAAAAGGTGGAGTAAATATGGTGGGTCACGGGGTCCATAAGAGAATGGGTCGAAGGGATCAAAGAAGGTATGACCCCTCGGACTAGGCTTCCACAAATCACTGTCCCACATTTGGAAATCTTGGAGGTGTAAATGATCACCTTCATTCATTGCGAGAGATGGGACGACAGTCATAGGTAGAAAGTAAGATTCCTCCCTTGGGCAAAGGGGAATGAAGTCGGACTCGGCCGGCATAGGGAGAAGTAGAAGAACCTCCGTGGTAACATGACCCACGGTGTACACGGAGGTGATGGACCCTAAAGCGGGATGAGTGAAGCTACGACCTGTGGGTCGGTCGAAGGCTGGAGCCAACAAGTGCGTAAATGTCAATTGCCGGTCTAACCCTTTAAGAAGGTCATCCAATGTATCAACATAGTGACTAGACCGGAAAGTTGTGTGAAAGGAATTGATTGGCACCAGAGGTAGGATAGGGTCCATAGATGGGAGGGGAGATGGGGCCAGGCCATTCTTAAGCCAGCTAAGGAGTGGCTCGGCTATAAGTAGCTTTCCCGTTAGAAACACGGGTAGCTGTGGCTGAGGTGGCTCCGAATAAAGATCGGAGAGTGAGGATTCTCTAACCCTTTTGTCCCCTAGGGCTAGAGGTGTCCGAGTGGGACACTGCCCGGCAAAGTGGCCAATCCCTTGGCAGCGATAACACTGTTGTCGTGATGCACTACGCTCCTTGATAAGTGTGTCCTTACCCTTATCCTCCTGACGGACAGAGGGTGCAGGCAATGGGGCTCTCGTGGGTGGGGGAAGAGGATCCACTATGATGGAGAGAGGACCTTGGGATTGCACCTTAGATGGCAACGGGTTGGGGCTACCGATTGCTACCTCCTTAGGCTCGTGTAGGAGTACATCACTAGGAGTACGTGTCCTATCCAATCCATCCAACCGGTCCAAAATCATTTGCATAAGTTCGGCAACGGAGTGGGTTGGAATAGGGATATCATGGTGGACTCGCCCGTAGTCAACCGTCCTAGGATTGGGTCTTGGCTCATCTACGTGTGGGGCTCTTTACCTCCGACTAGGACCCACTTGGTTGGAAGTGATTGGGTGGGGCCGGTTGGAGGTGACCGGTTGGGGCACATAGACCTTCCTAAGCTCTCTCTTCATGTCCCACCATGATTCGATGGGCCATTGCCTCCTAACCTCTCTCAAGCGCTCAATGTGGTCCCACTTTTCGGCGGCCTCGTGTAGAAGCCTCTCCTTGGCAAAATAGAATTGCCCGGCTTCGGACATGGTATAACAATCAAAGTATGTGTCCATGGCGGCCTCCCACTTGAGGTAGTCGCCCGGGCCATTGGAGCCATAAAAATCCGAGGCTTCGGGCCTACAGAAGTGGAGTGGGTGGTTGCCAAGCCCATGAGTGGACCAACAGCCATGTTGCCCGGGTGATGGGGATTCCATGTGAATTTGGCGGAACTACATGCTAGACATGCCGACACTTGGACAAGACCGACTGACTCTTATTGGACTACACACGAACTAGGAGACACAAACTGATGCAAACACCGACTAATGCATCTAGACCTAAACCCATATCCGGTACGTGGCGGAGTTAATCGATCCGAAGATCACTCCCGCAAGTGTGCGACTTCCCGATAGGCGTAGCCTAACGTTCGGACAACACCTTTTAAGATACCGAATTATCGGGATGTAATACAATTTTAAAACACTTTTTTTTTGTTTTGAAAACTAATGATGATCCTAGACTCGACTTAGACCATGATGCATACAAGACTTATGCAAGACTACCCTAGACTCGACTCGCTCTGATACCAAACTGATGCGGGACGGACACGGGAGACGACACTATATGGTGCCACCCTCGGACTCTAGATGAAGACACGACCAGCAACATACACCAGGGAGACACTAAGCCCGACACTACGAGCTCCTAGTGGCGAAACGTCGCTAACAGAAGTGGAAGCTCACTCGTCGTCCCAAGTGAGGGAAAGCGCGGACCGTGCGCGGTTAAGGAACCGGCGGAGGTCAAGGGTAGTCCGACTCAACTTCCGGACTCAGATCGAGTCACGGGACGGGTCACTCTCACTCTCACAGTGGTGACATGGACACACGGGCTAGTACCTACACTCTTGGCAGTGGCCTAAGACCGTATACTAGCTAAGCAATGTAATGCCAAGGAGTTAAGACCTTTACCTCCACGCACCCGGCGTGGCGAAGACAACCCCGGCCGAATCACGGACTCTCGGTTAAACAATATCACAGCAATACAAAGATTTGACCCACTCCACGCAAGGAGGTAAAAGGTCACATGTGGAGCCCGGGATTCACACAACTCGGGTTGACGGGCAGCATCTTGATGTCGCCCGGCGGTGCCGAACTCCGCGTTTTCGTGCTTTCCGAACGGCGGGTTCTGCGGGCCCGCGGGGCCCACGGATGGCACTGTCCTCCGGATCTACGGGGGTGGGACCCACTATGATGGGGACCCCTGGTGGCGCGCCTCCACGGACGGCGGTCGGCCGGGAACACCGATCGGGGGTCGATCGGCCCCGATTCCCAAGCTTTGAAGTTACTGCCCACGGATTTTTAGTTGCTGTTTTCAGGCGCGCGCTCCGGCGAAAACGGCCGCTGCGATCAATCCCGACGTCGGATCGGGACGCATGAGCTATCGTTGGAAAGCTCTCTTCAAATGATTCAATCTAGACCCAGAGAGATATGCTGGATCTGGTCGGATCAGAACTTTAATGAATTTACAATCCCATGTTGTACAGTAACCGAAATCTCAGATCTACAGGGTACTTGTCTGAGAACCACCGTTGACCGCCAAGTAAACCTCCGATTCAGCTCTTAAGCGCTTCTTCAAAGTTGTAGGGTATCAAACCACGGAACTGGGACTATTTTTAGAATTTGATTTGGAGGTGGTGGTGATTTACTATGAATTTGGGGGTGACTGGTGGTCGGATCTGGGAATAGGGGGACAGAACTGTAGCTGGGACTGAGAACGATTTTTAGAAAATATGAGATGGACGAACCAAAAATTGAGAAAAATTTTGAATGAAGGGGTGGATGAGTGGAACCTCCAGTAAAATTGGGAGAACTATCAGAAATCAAAAAGTGGATCTAAGGCATGAAACTCAGGGCGGGGATGAATCTGGACAGAACTCTAGCAGAACCAAAATGGAAGAGTGGACGAAAATCAAAAAATATGAAACGAGATCTGAATGGCAAACCAAAATGTTTGGGATATCCTTGACACCTCTGGAACATTCACTAAAATCCCCAGATCTATCTGAGCTCGTGGATGAGACAAGAAATTCGTAGAATCTTCTATGGTACTGCACGGGCAGAACTCCATTGATGGCGATGGCGGTGCGGTGGCGGCTCGTGGCGGCGGCGGCGATCGTCGGAACTGATACACGAGGCGTCACACCTCAGAATGGAAGCCTTCACAGCTTCAAGGGGGAGAGGGAGGAGAGAGGAGGGGGGCGCACCAGCCCTTGCTCTTGAATTTCTTTGAATCAAATGGCATTAATTCCCCAAAATGAAAAATATAAGCTTAAATAGGTTACATCTCACATCCATCCACAACCATTAGATCTAGGGGATGGGAATGGAGGGTTGGGATGGAGTGTGACACACACACAAAAAATAAATAAAAAACTACAAGGAGGGGGGCGGCCCTTGGACCAAGGAGGTGGAAGGTGGACTTGGTAGGTGGGGTGGGTGGCCAACTTGGACTTTCCAAGCCACTTGTCCCCCCACTTGGCCCACCTATCTAGAAGCCTCCATTTGACATGTTGACTGACCCCACATGGGTCCTTAGATGAGGTGGCTCAATGGGATGGGGCCTGGGGGGCCCGTGGGGCCCACGGGGTCCAAATTGCACATAAGCCCCTCTTACAATCAAAATAGCAAACCGCATACAATGAAATAAACACAAATTACACACACATAAAGTCTAACTAAATATGATAAATGCCGGGACTCAGGGGGGCGTCTCCAGGCTGTCTCCGAGCCAAATAGATGCTGAGGTGGCTCGAGTCGTGCTCCATGTGTGGTACCGGTGGCTCGGCGTATCGCGCCGCTCAACTGCTCGGGTGTCCGCACCAACGAGGTTCCGAAGGAATTACCGAAACATACACCGGGAATCGGAAAACACACGCGAAAAAGTCGCGGAACGCTTCCGGGCCTCCGAAACAAATCTGGATCACGCCGATCCGAACACAAAAGATGTCCGAAACGAAATTTCGGACACAACAGAGTCGGACACTCCAAAAAACCAGATCCGGGACCCACGAACAAGGATCCGTAAAATACGGGGCATTACACCCGTAGTCCTCTCCACTCCAACCTGAATATGGCATAGCGATTGTGACGCTATCAGGAGGTGGAACGCGAACTAGAGGGGAAGGTCCGTTACCTGGACGATATCCTCCAAACCGCTAAGACTAGGGAGCTCCTTGACTATGACTCAGACTTCCACGCCCCCTTCTCTAGGGAGATCACGGAGGCTCCCATTCTCCTGAAGTTTCAATTACCAACGCTCACCCCGTATGATGGCACCTCTGATCCCGCGGACCACATGCACAGCTTTGAGTCAAACCTAGTGTTCCACTGGGCCTCAGACATCGTGAAGTACTTGGCGTTAGTCATGACCTTGCGGGAGAACGCTCTGACCTGGTTCGAGTCCTTGCCCGCCAGAACCATCAACTCTTTCTAGCAACTGAAGAAGTTATTTGAGGAGAACTTCATCGGCTATCGGAAGGAGGCCAAGTCAGTGGTAAGTCTGCACGCCGTTAGGCAGGGGCACGAAGATCCCCTATGGGACTATGTGTCCCGCTTTCGGAAGGAGGCTCTTCGCATTCCCCACCTTGACATCAGCATCGCCAAAATCGCATTAACGCAAGGCACCCGAGACCCCATACTCCAACGATCGCTCGGGGTAGAGGCCCTGTTGACCTTAATGGACCTCCTCGTCCTAGCCCAGAAGCATACCAATTGCAAGGAGAACAATGCACCATTGAGCCAGCTGGCTGGGACTGGTCAACCCCACCGCAAGAGGTCCGTAGACACCCCGCGAGAGGGGAGGAGCAAAAGCGAGCGATGCGATCGAGAGCGCCGCGACTAATAGAGGGTGAGGGATAGGGGCCAATATTGACACTACACACCCCTGATAGCCCCGCCTGAGCAGATCCTCATGGAGATTCGTGAGGAGCCCTACCTCCGGTGGCCCCAGAAGATGAAGTCCGACTAGAGATCCAGGAACCTAAGAAGGTACTGTTGCTTTCATCATGACCACGGCCACGATACGGCTGACAACATCCAACTAAATGATGCGATTGAGGATTTAATCCAGCGAGGACTCCTCGACAAGTTCGTCGCCAAGGCCACTAAAAAGCAACAATAGAAGGACCGAACTCCTCCCCCATTGACAACTGACCGAACGGGAAGGAGATCAGGATGATTTCTGGGGGGCCGGCGTTAGGAGGGGACAGTTCGAGGAGGCATTGAGGATATGCATCCAGAGTTAACCAAGTGGACTACAGCGACGAGAGCCACCACAACTCCACAACGCGGGACCGCCTCAGGGATTCAGTTGTTTTCTCGAATGACGATCTAGCGGGCGTGACCACTCCCCACTCTGACGCCCATGTGGACTCTGCAACCATTAATCAATGTATTGTACGAAGAATTCTTGTGGATAATAAAAGCAGGTCCGGTGTGATTTTCTACGACTACCTTATCCTGATGGGTGTGGATTTGACGCGCATAACACCACTGCACACACCCCTATATGGGTTTTCTGGCACTACCATCCTCCAAGAAGGACGAGTCTCCCTTCCGATCACTTTTGTGGTTGCCCCTCGAGACGTGACCTTTCTGGTTGACTTTACTATTGTGTGTGAAATGACTGGGTACAACACCATAATTGGGTGAGGAACCCTGGACATACTGCGAGGCATCCCATCGTCATACCACTATTTTTTTTTGTTTACCTCGGAGCATCTTGGTTGTTTGGTGACTGACGCTAGGTGTCCTTAGGTCATTGGCGTCAAGCGCAGTCACACTGTCAACCGCCGAAGTGGCCACTTATATGGAGAGTTCGGTGACCAGACCAAATTGCTTCCGTAATGCGGGCCTTGTGCACCTCTGCCACAAGCCCAACACGCAAGATAAACGGTAACGGAATTCCCAAGACGCGGCTAATGGGCTACAACTTCAAGCACCTTGCGTGTATCCAATACACGCCATCTCCGCCAGCTCCACACCCTCAGTCGCTTTGGCAAACTGCCCGCACACCGATTGCTTGCGATCGGTGGGGAAGACGTCCAATAAACGTGATGTGACACACCCTTGGACTTTAGCAAGCAAGCACAATCGCATTCAAAACGGGCCAAGTTGGGCCACTGCTCTATCGTCACTCACCCAAGCCCGGGGTGACTTGGCAATGCCAAGGTGAGGATGTGGGGGTTGGGTGCTTGCTGGTAGAGGGCCAGCAAGGCCAAGATTTGATTCCCAATGGGTGGGGATGCCCAAATCAAAGGGGCCGACAAAGTGCCAACGGCATCAGTTGCAATTTTCCCACGGTGATCACTCAAGTTTATGGGGCTTGAGGATCGGGCTCTCATTCGCATAACCAGCGGAAGTAAGAACTAATATTGAAAGACAAGCACTAAGTGGAGTGAAGGTTTGAGCACTTACTCTACCGGTTTGAAGAAACCGGTCCCGGTTGGAGACGAGGGCGAGCGGGGAGGCGAGTGGATCCCCACACGCCGCGGCGGTGTCGCTTGACCTGCCCAAACAAATTACACCACTACACCTCTCGCAGGAGGGGGATCTTGGGGTGGGGGTTAATGGAATTACAAACAATACTACCTCCACGCAGGGAGGGGCCTTCAGCCGGCCAAGCGGGGCGGGGAAATTAGAGAGAAAAGGGTTGATTAAGAGACGGCACCGAATCTGCCTGCTGTCTGCGAACAGGGACAGGTAGTCACTGTGGATGCTGTATAACCCGCTTAGGAATTCTGCTGATGGCGAGACCGGCGGCGAAATCTTCGTAACAGGAAGGGGAATGCCTCAGAATTTCTTTAATTTCTTCTGGCACCGCTGCTGACCGGGATGGTGGTTTGAACAGGGCTTCAGATTCTCAGACCGTCAGCTGCAGATTTCTAACAGCAGGATGCAGAGAGTGTCCCGGCCGCTCCCGACCTCGGAATCAAGCGCCGTTGGAGTCGTTGGAATCGTGAACGAGCCCTCTTTGCATCAAAACTGACGGGGAAGCCAACCAAGGTCGGAGAAGACTACGGGATGCAGAACAGTGGTGGCAGGTCGATGCAGACTTGTAGCTGGCAGAGTGATGGAGCTGAGGGAGAAAATTTGTAACTCCTGCCACAGGATGCCGAACGGAGTTCCGCCTCTTGATTCTGAACGTAGATAGGACGAAGAAGAACTTTGTAGAAGAGCTTGTGAGCTGATTCCTCCGAGGTTTGTCGTGGCAGAGCTTCTAACCCGGTTCTAGTCCTCAGCCGGGGCAGAACTGCGCAGCTGAGGGAGAATGTACCTCCTGGACGACTCAGAGATCGGAAGAAGATGAAACCACTTCGGTTGCGAAGGTGACTGACGCTTCCGACGATGGCTCTTGGATCTTCAAACTCGTCCGGAGGAGGTCGTGGTGGCCGCTGCAAGCTGCTGGCTAATCTGCAACTTCTGGACTGCAAGCAGCAACCAAAGGACAGCTTCCAATGCCTTGATAGAAGAAGGAGAATGGGGTATAGGGTGAAGGGGAGGTGGATGAAGGGTGAGAGGGGGGGTTGTGGGAGGTGTGGAGGGGGTCTAATGGTGGTGGGGAGATGGAGGAAGAGGGGGAGGTTGCAGGTTTCAGCTGGAGGTAAGGGGGAATGGGGATTGCTAGGAGGAGAAGAGAGGAGGGAGGTGGGGGCGACCAAGGCTAAAGGGTATAGAGATAGGGGCGGCCAAGGCTTGGAGGGAAGGGATTTCAAATTTGAAATGGCTTTGGAAGTTGGGTGATTGTGTGGGGAAGTGGGGGATTGTGTTGGGAGGGGGAAAGATTGTGTTGGAAGGGTAAAGATTCCACCTTGGGACAAGGGGGGTGGAGTAATGGGGATATGGGAAGTGGAGTGGCCTTAATGGAGGTGGTTGGGGGTTGGAGGTGGTTGGGAGGAGGGAGGAGAGAGGAATGGGGCGAACCCCTTAGTGGGAGGAGAAAGAAAGAGGGATAGAGAGAGAGTAGGGTGGGGAATCACTCCCCTAGGGCTTCACACCCAACTATAGGATTCACTCCTCTAGAACTAAATTTGAACACTCAAATGGAAATCTTTTGTATTGATTCATTCATTCATTAAGTTCCAAATGAAGGAAATGGGGCCCTATATATAGGAAGTCCACATTTTACAATAAGTCCCTTACAAAAAGACTCAATAACAAATAACCGAAGGGGTAGGGGGGCTCATGGGCCAAGCCCGAAGAATTGGGCCCAATAGCACATTACACAATCTAATGACACTCAAACTTAGGAAAATAAATGTAAGACCTAGGGACATGACTCAAATAAAATAAAAATTACATCAAATGACTCAAGTAAATAGCACAAAAGGAGAAGTGGGCCTTTATAGAGAGAGGCCCGAACTCAAATGATGCCGGAGTGTGAAGAGGACCCTAGCCAAAGGGAATTGTGGATGATGTCTCCATCAAAACGAGCCCCCACAATCGCTTACACTCGTACCAGCGGAACCTCCTTCTCTCCACATAACACAACAGGGATAACTGGGGGCAGTGAGACTGGTTCCAGTGTCGACACTAGAAATGGTATGCACATCTAGACCCGGAACGGTTGAACTCAATGTTCATCTGAGCTCCGTCTTGAACGCGGTGGACCCATGTGCGATTTGGCTATTGTAGTATGGCATAACGCCAAAGGTGCTCTACCAGTCGAGTCGAGTTCGGAATTCGAGACACTTCACCAGGTCAAACGACATAACATAACAAGCGGAGATCGTCCCTGAGCAAAGGGCACTACACCAACCAGTTTTCTGACAATCGAGTCGGATCCAAGGTTTGGGACAACTTGCCGTACCGAACGACGACACACACTCGCCTTTTTACGGAAGGCCGAGATAGGTCGACTTGTCATGCTGGAATTCCAAGGGTATTGAAAAGAATGTGAAAAGAACAATAGGAACGCACAGAAAGGAATGACAAATGGTTAATCGTTCTGATAAACTAGGACAAGGATGGTTGGATGGAATGCGGGAGTGTCAGTCGATTTCTTGACAATCACCTGCGGAACCAAGTGTTTGGCTGGGGATGTGCCACCAGGGCACGGCACGTGGACACGGTTGAGTCCAGACGACGCCGGGTTACTCTAGCCCCAACGATGCTCGACAACTTCAGTTACAATGGTGCTCTCGGCACCCGACTGTCCAGCTACTCCAGTCACATCAGGGCCCGCGACACCCGACCGCCCAACAACTCCAGTCACATCAGGGTCCATAGCACCCGACCGATAAACGTGAATGAAATTCCCAAGATGTGGCTAACGGGCTACAACTTCAAACACCTTATGTGTATCCAATACACGCCATCTCTGCCAGCTCTACACCCTCAGTCGCTTTGGCAAACTGCCCACCAGCAACCCGGATCTCTCCAGAATCTAGCTCTACAACTTCCCAGGGTCAATGGTATTCTTCAAATGTGCCACCGTCACATGGAAGATCCCACTAGTGCCCAGTCGGCTGGTAGAGCACCTTTGGCGTTATGCCATTTTACTCTATTTAAGGAATATTTTTCTATGCTTAATCCTTGATTAATTCGAGAAAATAAATAGGTGTCAACAATCACCAAAAGCTAAAGTTTCCTACTCCCCACGGGGTGGGGGATGTCCAGGGTAATCAGGGAGAATATCAAAGATGTTATTTGATCTCTACCAAGGAAAGGTGAGCCGAAGATGCTCCCCCCGAAAAGAAGGCCAGAACGAAGGATCCCAGACCCTGCGGGAGTCCGAGGACCTCCACCTCATTCAAGTAGGGGAAGATCCAAGAAGAACCCTACACATTGGCTCGATGTTGTCCGAACATGAGAGGGAGGTCTACAAGAACTTCCTGTTTGAGAACCAGGACGGGTTCTCTTGGTCCGAAGATGAGCTCCTCGGGATCCCATCAGAAATCATAACCTACCAGCTAAAGCTGAATCCGAGCTGCCGCCCGGTTCAACAATGTAGAAGGCATTGTAATCCTGAGCAACATGTAATCATAAAGAAGCAGGTGAATGAAAAGTTGCGCTCAAGACTCCTCCGGCCCACCCGGTATCCAGACTAGGTCGCCAAGGTGGTCTTGGTCCCCAAGAGCAACGGGAAGTGGGGTATGGGCGTGGACTACAGAGACCTCAACAAAGCCACCTCCAAGGACAGCTTCCCAATGCCGCGGATTAATCACCTAGTCGACGCAATGGCCGGGCATGAAATGTTGAGATTCCTGAATGCCTACTCTGGTTACCATCAGATCAACATGCACAAGCCTCACCATGACAAGACGATGCTCGTCACAGACCACATACTTTATTGCTACATGTGCATGCCATTCGGCTTGAAAAATGTCGGAGCTACATACCAACGTCTCGTCAATCACATGCTCGATGCTCAGATCGGCCGCAATATGGAGGTTTACATCGACGATATGCTCATCAAGAGCCTGCACATGGCCGACCACTTGGAGGATTTGGCAGTGACGTTCGCGATGCTCCAAAGGTACAACATGAAGCACAACCCGAGCAAATGTTCATTCGGAGTCAGGTCGGGTGAGTTCCTTGGTTTCCTGGTAACCCACCGAGGAATCGAAGCAAACCACGACCAAATCTGCGTAGCATTAGAAATAAAGCGGCCAGAGCAGGCAAGGGATGTACAATGCCTCATTGGCTGTGTGGCAGCCCCACCCGGTTCTTGTCCAAAGCTATTGAGAGGTGCCTCCCCTTCTTCCTGCTCATTAAGCAAGCCAACAAGTCGCTAGAGAAAAGGGGACGGGTGGATTGGGATCTGGAATGCAAGCAAGCCTTCGAGGACTTGAAGCGGTACCTCTCCTCACCCCCAATCCTCTCCAAACCCTGCGATGGAGAACAACTAGCTACTCATATACCTATCCGTGACACAGAGCACATTGAGCGTAGTGCTCGCCTGGGAAGACGACAAAACCATGAAGCCAGTCTACTACGTGAGCTGAGCTCTTCAGGGACCGGAGTTCCGGTACTCACGGATAGAAAAATTCACGCTCACCCTGGTGACGGCCGCACGCAAGCTGCGACTGTACTTTCTCTCCCATGCCATAATAGTCCTCAATGACCAGCCCCTACGCCAGATTCTTCAAAACCACGATGCTTCGTGTCACTGGCTCAGTAGGGGTCACGCGGATCCCCACTGGAAACAACGCAGTAACACGCTAAACAGTGAAGCAGGAAGAATAGAAGCAACAGCAGTACTAATTACAACAGTAAAGCTGTAAAAAGCTGGAGCAAGCAAGAGTAAGAACAGCTAAAGGAAAGAGTAAAGCCGTACTAACCAGAAACACGGCCGCCGACCAAACAACGGCTCCCTAAGCTACTCCAAACGGTAACAGAAAGGTGGACCCTGATCTCACAAAGTCAGGTGTTACCTATCTGTCGACAAAGTGCAAGCTTCATAGCTGAAGGCTACCAAAACAGGCAAAAGCCCTCTAAAAGACCTACACAGTCAAAGGCATGAACATACACAACTAGATCATCGTGTACGCTACACAAGACTGGACCGCAGGTGAAGTCAAGAACAGACTACCCGACGAGTCACGTCAAACATGACGAGAACCAGTCACGAAGCACAACACTGGAACGTGTCGTCGGGCTACGACTAGTGGAGGCTCACTAGACACAACGACTCTAAAACACTAGTGCTGAAGTACAGACAGGCTACGCATGCACTGTCCCATGTACTACGAAGCACCAGACACAGGGTAGCATACCAGACTGCCACCAGACTCAGGATAAACAACTAGACCTGCTAACACAACGATCCTTGAGTCACAAGACTCGTGGTCAAGATCATCGCATATAGCAGTAATAGGCCGCCGATCGGTCTAATCTTAAGTCAAATCACGAGAAAACACCGATAAAGGAAACGACATAGGATCACCTGATCCATGCCTCCGCATAACACGAACCACGGAGACCTGAGGGATTACCAAGACCCTCAAAGCACATGGACATGCAAATTGAGGTATGATAACACCTCTAGGCGTCCAACATCATCTCTCGATCCATACAGGACCATCGAGACAACCACAAGGTCATATGTCAACCACTGGATCACACCGGGTAGACCAGACACCAATGGTGACTCGAAAAGCAGTACGGAAGACTACTCGATATAATGGCACTCCCCGGCTACCTACAATATGGTCTTCGCCCTCATAGGACATCCAAGATATCCACGGGATAATGGGCAAACCACAAGGTAAGGCCAAGGTAAATGGAGGCCAAATATCAGGAAAACAAAGCAATGGGTAGCAAACGGTCACTTGCCTGACCGCCAGGAAGACTAAGCGGTCAGTCCAAGGGCCGCTTGCAAACCAACTACAAAAATACAAGGGCATGCGGTCTATCGTAGGACTGCCAGGAAGACGATAGCGGTCATCCATATGACCGCTAAAATCGGTCAACCCCGAACCGACATAAAACAGTCAAACCCCTTAGCGGTCTCCTATAGGATCGCCAAGGACAAATAGCGGTCAAGGCTAGGACCGCTAGCCCAACCGACTGAACATTATTAAACCGACATAAAATAGCAGTTAGCGGTCGTCTCTCAGACCGCCACTGCCAGATTAGCGGTCTATCGCACGACTGCGAATCCGAACCGATATACTCCACTCCCCTTAGCGGTCTATCGTACGACCGCTGACAGGGATTAGCGGTCATCCCCTGAACCGCTAGCCAGAAGAAACGGTCTATCGCATGACCGTGAAGACCCGAACCGACCTACTGTTTGAAAAGCATAAACGGTCACCAAAGGATCGCTAAATGCCCCAAAACGGTCTCTGGTAAGACCGCTAAATCGTTACGGCGGGTAAAACAAAGGATTGGCCGATCTCGACCATTCCACGCCCCATTCGCTTCTAAACGAAGGGGAAACAATCCTAATAGCCATACATGCCTTCCACAGACCGGAAGGGATCCAAACGACGCATAAAACATAAAAAACGGGCGATTCTACCGAATCAACCCTAAATGAGTCATATGGGTTCCCGGGCTCACACCGATCCCAAATGACCACCAATTGCGATAAAGCCAGTGGGAATGGAATGCTAACATGCCAGGGAATCTAATAAGACTAATTAGGCTAGAAATCGTCACCGAGAAAGGCGAACTCGTCACACACCCCCCAAAGCATGATTCACCCAAACCAAGGTAGAACCCGCTCATTCTTGCATCGAATAGCGTGAAAAGACGGGGGAACATAGAAGAAGAGTAGGGAGTCCATCTCCCTACCTCCACCGAAGTTCTAGCGTGCCGAAGCGACTAAACCGTGCCGAAAACCATCTCACGAGCTCAATCGTCGGCTTCGAATCCACTGAACGGGATCGCGCCAATCCCACACCTCGATCATCACGCCAGCACGTTCCACAACAGCTCCACGCCGTCGCCAGCTCATCCCCGGACCTCCTCCGTCTGCAGTCGGAGCAAAGAGGGCGAGAAGAGAGAGAACGACGAGTGAGAGATCGTGAGGGTGAGAGAGGAGATAGAGAGGGTTAAAAAGGAAATTAGGAATTTCCTAATTTTCGTAAAATCCGATTTTCAGCCCGAAAATATACTAATTCAGAAAAATATGGAAAAATAGTCTAAACGATCATCGGAAAGAATGCAACGCAACTGTAGCGTCCTCGAGTCGATGAACTCAATAATAAACTCACCACGAGGTTCCGTAACTAGTACAAGACAAAAACCCACACGGATCGTAAATGTGACGACCCAAGATCCGGATACCGGGAAGAACCCGATACCGGGAAGAACCCGATACCATTCGAATCCTGGCCCGCCGCCCACGAGCCGGGAGGGCTCGGAAGGGCTAAAAGGAGTGTGGAGACACAAAGAAATAGGAATTAATGCAGGCCAATTCAACAATTAATAGAAATAAATAAACGACTACTACAATAGAGTCCAGTCCAACAGAAAGTACAATCTAAAGCAGTAAAAACGTACCACATGCCAAGTGAACACTCGGCCCGGTGAGCTGGCTACTACAGAACTCCCGCGCTGCACCCTCGAATCTCGAGGAAGAACCGCCACACCTCAAAAGCAGGGATGAGTCTCCAAACAGAGACTTGGTAGGGGTCCTGCGGAACCCCAACCGAAAATAACGGCGGTAGCGGAAAGGAAAAACATCTACCACTACAGCAGGAACAGCGAACCGGTGGCTGGTCAAAACTCGGCACTACAGCTACTCCTATTGTACCGGTCAAGCAGAAAGAGAAATCCCGATCTCACAATCGGGAACCGGACCACACTAACATCACTCACTGAGGTAAAACCCACGGCAACACCGCCGTAGAGGCCTGTCTCCCAGGACAAGGCCAACCTGGACACGCTGTCCCCGGTCAAGCCGTGACCGCCTCGTTGCGACACAACACTAACAAGACACAACCTCGGTAAAGCCACTGGCACCCATGCCACTACCTCAGAAACACCGGACGGTCCAGAAAATCACGTCTCGCAGACGGGAAACGGAACCCGGAAACAGGAGAGTCACGTCTCACGTGACAGGGGTACCTGTCTACCAGAAGTAAGGTCGGATGCGTCCACTGATGACTTAGACCGCGCCTCAGGTGTCTCCCTCCGGCCCAGCGGGAACTGAGACACCGTACAAATAACCACAGAATAAGTGACTAGCTGGGGTCGCGCTCGTCAGCACGTGTCCAACCGCCCCCAACCACATGTGCACACACAGACCATACGTCCTAGGTCTAGCCCTCTGACTGGTTTTCCCCTCAGCCGGACTCCGGCGTCAAACGTGGGGCCCTACGGAAACTAGTCTAAAAACCGTCTCTCGGGGTAGCCTCGCCACCACTCCCTGGTGGGACCACTCGCGTGTCGGAAGGCTACGGCTACTGGGGAGTCACTGGTGTGACCACTCTTCAAAGAGAAACTCCGAGAACCACACATGCACCCTACGCGAAAGTCGAGAAGGATCAAGTGGCGACGAGTCACTGGACTCTGGACGGTCCTCTAGGCTCACTAAATCCAATGGTCCTTGAGTCACAAGCTCGGGGTCAAGACCGTTGTACGCAACGGCACAATGCCATTAATCTTGCCTAATTCCTAGGTCTAAAACCACGGTATAACGAATACCGAGACAACTCACGAGCCGTCGAGACCACTCCCTCAGAAAGGGAACTGAGAAACCCCCCAGCCCCAGACTGGGCAACTGGACTCACAGTCCAAGGCCACACACACGGCCCATGCAGAAAGCACAGAAGCATGATTCCCAAGGTAGCTCACACGTCGCCACGCCGATTCCCCATCCCAGGGAAAAGCGGGAAACCTCCAGCCCCAGGCTGAATGACTGGACTCACAGTCCGAGGCCACACACTGGGCCCACTCGGGAACCATCTTTCTAAGAAACCCACGACATGTGGGGGAACCCCTCCGCACTCACACCGATACACGATGACTCGATCGAGCGTAACACGAAAGCACCGAACACATGGGGTCACCCGGACCCACCACACCTATGGGCACGCTAATCGAGGTAAATAAAATCTCCGGACACCCAAAGACACAGTCACGGAACTCCGCGGGGTGTCCGAGACACACACGGCCAAGGGAGGCACGATCAGCCGTAGACTACCCACCCTGGGCTGCCCGACTGGTCGTTGTCAAGATCGCACTACCCTCATATAGCGCATTCAGAACAGAGCGCGCTATACTCCTGTAGCGCGATAAAATAGAAGGCGCCATAAATATATAGCGCGACAGACCAGAACGCGCTATACATGTAGAGCGCGATCAGACAGGACGCGCTACTAGCCTATAGCGCAATAAGAACAGACGCGCCCTACACCTATAGCGCGATGAGAACCATCTTACTATTCATCTTCTCCGATGAACGCGCCCTATCGGGGAGGCGTGACCTCCAAGAACGTGCCCACCTTGGCTAGCGCGTTCTCAATCCGCGCCCGAGAATGGCAAAAACCGCAAAGGAAACCATTCCACGCCCCAAGAAACAAAAGGGGAAACCTTCCCCAAGCCCCTAGGCATTCAACGATGCCCACAAACCACCGATTAACGCGTTAAAATGCTAGATCGGGCTCACACCCCAAAAATATAGATTTTGCCAAAAATGTGAAAATAAATCCGCTCGGCTCGCCACGGCCTACAAAACTCACGGGAAAGGAAGTGCACGAGTTGAGGGTCATCTCCCTACCTCCACCGAAGATTCGACGCGCCGTGGACGCCGATCCACGAAGAAAACATCATGAAACCCTCGCCGTTCCATGAACTCGCGGTCGAGCTTCACCGCGCCCCTGTCCCTCGATCCTCGACCCGTCCTCCTCGCCCGCGTCGCCCCGCTGCGCCCCCAGCCCGCTCCGTCGGCCGCTGGAGAAGAGGGGGTGAGAAGGGAGAGCATGAGAGAAGAGAGAGGGAGAGTGTGAGAAATGAGAGTGAGGGAGAGAGAGAAAAAGGAGGTTATAAATATAGGAAAATTCAAAAATTCTAAAAAATATCAAAAAATAGGAAAAATACTCCCCGTGATCCTCGAAAAATGCACAATGTCGTGGTAACGTCCCGGTGTCGGAGAACGCAACGGTTCACCCTACACGGGGTTCCGAAGGTCTGACAGACGAAAATACGCGTAAAACCCAAAACGCGACCCGAGACCCACAAAGGTGCTCTGAAAATTCCATAAAAATACCGGCAGGCTCCTCACCACGCCACGGACCCAAGGAAACTCACGGGCACACCACCAACGGGTCCGACAATCCGGTATAAAAGTCCAAAGCTCACTCAGACATAATCCGCGAAAAGACGATCCGAAACCCACGGATCCAGATCCAAAAAACCCGGGGCATTATAGCCCTCCCCCCTTTAAGAAATTTCGTCCTCGAAATTCAAGACTAGCATCAAGTCACAGGGGAAGAACACTGAACCAACTGACAACGCCGTCAGAGCCCCATCATAGAAAACCTCTATTCTCACGGAAGCACAAATCCTGAGGGACACAGCCAGACTACAATTGCAAAGAACACCTCGCTCAGCACGCCGCACACACCGGCCATCAGAGCAGGCATACACCAAAGGACACAGTCCGACATCACCTCAGATAACGCGAGATCCAATCATGGCACCACTGCCACCATCTCGCTCACCGAGGAGACACATTCCTCGTTACGAGAAATAGCTACCGATCCATCGAATGATCAGCAGACAAAACACACATCAGCTTCACAATCAGCTGACAGGTCGCACACCCTTCTCAAGGGAACAACCAATACAGAGCCTCCATCATCTCACAACAGCACCTTCTGTTTGTGAAAGACCACGCGCTGGTCACCAAACCAGGGATAACTATTGCAACACCAACGTCCCATCAAGGACCACCATTCCGACGCCAATCTCATCCAAAGGCCTCAGCCCACAGACGTCACTCTTCCGTCTTGTCTCATTGAATCCTATCTCAATTAATCCAAGTGGACACCTGCCAATCCCGATTCCACCCTTACCACAGAGTCACGGGACACCACCTGAACAACTTATGGCACACATCTCTAGGGGAGGAAAGTGCCATCCAAAATTACGGCAACCTAGTCGCCAACACCACGACCAATGCACTCTAGATCCCCAACAATACACACCTTATCATGGTTGACTACGAGACTAGCCTTACTAGTCACTCGCAGCTACTAACCGGAACCCAAAATCTCTCAGAGATCACTTTTTCAAAGATGATCTCATCCGAGGACACGACTGGCAACATAAGTCGGGCACCAAGCCACCGACTCTGACCAACACGTCATCGACCTCCGTCAGGCGAAATCCTCAACAACCCCATTCGGGTCTAACACCGAAGCCTGACACGGCTTCCATCACTGGAACATGGTGCTCATGCGGCACACTTGCCAATATTTTTCCCAGCACTCCATCCTGCCAGTGTCAAGAACCACGATATCTCAAGCAACGGCACAGTAACAACACGTCTCACACTAAGGAACCAATCCTCCGATGCTCAACGCAATATTGGGAATCCACCCGTAGCAACCAACGCTACGATCCTGAGACCTGTGGGTTATAGGCCCACCAGGCTTCCGCTGCACACTCTGATCCACACGCGCACAATTAATCACAACAACTCGGGACTAGTCATCCCGACAATCCACAACTCGGCTGGTCAACCCCGGAAAATAGGGTGAGGAAAGCTCCATTTCCTCAAACCCCAAGCACAGATTCACTCCCAAATCTGACAATCCTCTGCAACACTGCAGGCTCCGAACCGCCACGCATAGGAAAATCACGACACCAGCCGTAAATTCTCAAGAACACCACCCAACTGGCACACATCCTTCTGGAACATCACCAACACAACCTCACGCAACAAGGGAATTGGGCGCAACTCTCGCAGGCAACCACCTTGCCAAAACACGGATCACGTCTCGCACGGACTCCATGGCACACAGAGGCCAACCAATCCGAACACACAATGCAAGACACGAACCTTAGCCAAACACAATCTCTTCAACCCACAGAGAAATCGACAACCTCCGACCAACGGGAGAATCTCCACGCTTGACTTGACCTCAAATCTCGTGCACGCTGGGAACATCACCAAGAAAACCATTACCTCATCAGGTCAGCGCCTCCGACACACTCGACGAGTGTCACGTTGGACCACGATCACAGCATCTCTCGATGCACCACCACTGCAATTCCTCGAACTACAATACACCACTCCAAGAGCTGCAACACGAGCCATAATCGACAATCGTCAACGCTCATCCTCGAGTCCCGAAACCACCGCGGAACCTTCACAACTCAAACCAAATCCAGGGTGAATCACAACTCATTCGCACACAAGAGCACAGGAGCAAGACTTATTGGGATGTCACAGCCCAATCCTGCCTCGAAATCCGCAAGAATAATTGGGACCAACTCGTCATTTATGATGCCACAGAGTACAACAAGGACATCAGGCTCGACAAAATAGCAGCTCACCGAGAAGATTCTCCGCTCACCCGAGCACACTTCTCGATCAGAACACATGCTCTGCCATCTTAAACCACAACCTTCACACATCAGGGGCTGGATAAACTCAAGCTGGAGTGGCCAGACTTAACAACAGCTCCCTTAGAGCACACTCATGGCCACTTAACCACGAACAATCCTCGCTAGCCACCTGACCACACTGTAGAAACCTCGAACGTAACATCGCAAACTCACGCCTGCCAGCAACCTCTGCCCAACGCTGGACAACCGGGATCACCATCGATGAGGGAGAAGCTCTCAACCTTGATCCTTAGATCCCACGTCGGCACGAAAGCCGCGAACAGCAACCGCCTTTACAGCACCACGCAGCGCACTCAAGCTCTCAAGTGAAAAATCAAGTGGAAAACAAACACAAAACCCTAAGCCAGCTATCGACTGTACTTGACCTTATGGACTCAGATCACTGCAATGTCTCGAATTCCTATGTACGTCCACAACCACCGCTCTGATACCAGCTGTGACGACCCAAGATCCAGATACTAGGAAGAACCCGATACCATTCGAATCCTGGCCCGCCGCCCACGAGCCGGGAGGGCTCAGAAGGACTAAAAGGAGTGTGGAGGCACTAGGAAATAATGCAGGACAAGTCAATAATTAACAGAAATAAATAAATGACTACTACAACAGAGCCTAGTCCAACAGAAAATACAGTCTAAAGTAGTAAAAATGTACCACATGCCAAGTGAACACTCGGCCCGGTGAGTTGGCTACTAGCGAACTCCCGCGCTGCACCCTCGAACCTCGAGGAAGAATCGTCACACCAGAAAAGCAGGGATGAGTCTTCAAACAGAGACTCAGTAGGGGTCCCGCAGAACCTAAACCAAAAATAACGGTGGTAACGAAAAATAAAAACAGCTACAACTATAGCAGGAACAACGAACCAGTGGCCGGTCAAAACTCTGCACTATAGCTACTCCTACTGTACCGGTCAAGCCGAAAGAGAAATCTCGATCTCACAATCGGGAACCGGACCACACTAACATCACTCACTGAGGTAAAACCCACGGCAACCCCGCCGTAGAGGCCTGTCTCCCAGGACAAGGCCAACCTGGACACGATGTCCCCGATCAAGCCGCGACCGCCTCGTCGCGACACAACACTAACAAGACGCAACCTCGGTAAAACCACTGGCACCCTGGCCACTACCTCGGAAACACCGGACGGTCCAGAAAACCACGTCTCGTAGATGGGAAACGGAACCCGGAAACAGGAGAGTCACGTCTCACGTGACAGGAGTACCTGCCCTCCAGAAGCAAGGCTGGATGCGTCCACTAACGACTTAGACCGCGCCTCAGGTGTCTCCCTCCGGCCCAGCGGGAACTGAGACACCGTACAAGTAACCACAGAAGAAGTGACTAGCTGGGGTCATGCTCGTCAGCGTGGGTCCAACCACCCCCAACCACGTGTGCACACAGAGACCATACGTCTAAGGTCTAGCCCTCTGACTGGTTTTACCCTCAGCCGGACTCTGGCGTCAAACATGGGGCCCTACGAAAACCAGTCTAAAAACCGTCTCTCGGGGTAGCCTCGCCACCACTCCCTGGTGGGACCACTCGCGTGTCGGAAGGCTACGACTAGTGGGGAGTAACTGGTGTGATCACTCTTCGAAGAGAAACTCTGAGAACCACACACGCACCCTGCGCGAAAGTCGAGAAGGACCAAGTGGCGACGAGCCACTGGACTCTAGACGGTCCTCTAGACTCATTAAATCCAACGGCCCTTGAGTCACAAGACTTGAGGTCAAGGCCGTTGTACGCAACGGCACAATGCTATTAATCTGGCCTAATTCCTAGGTCTAAAACCAGGGTAGCATGAATACCGAGGCAGCTCACGAGCCGTCGAGACTGTTAGTGTTGGTGTGCTACAGGCCAATTTCGGGTCGGGTAGGCCCAATAGTTGTACGATCTTGTTCATTAATAAAGTGGTGTTTGAGCGTAAATATGCGATTGTGTTATTTTACGTTGTCCCTAGGATATGTGGTTGTAAAGTCAGCTCGAGATGGGATCTCGAACATGAGACTTACTTTACATGAACACATACCTTAAACTGTTCCTGGTTGGAGGGTAATCACTCGGGGACTTTGATTACCTATTAAACCAGTACACATGATGTGTCAGTGACCAGTCTCATGGTCATTGGTGCGGGGCACCAACACATATGTGTAGGTGTATGTCCTTGGAGGATGTGCACTGAACTGATCCGCTATTGGATCTTCAGATGGTTGAATATACCTAATGTCAACTGAAGATCCAACGGTCTCAGTAGCATCGTTGGTCCTTTGACATGAGACATTGATCGGATCTTACACGAGGATTGGAATGGTTTAATTACTTGGCTAAGTGACTTTAACCATAAGTAATGAGTTGCCGAGTCGTTAACCACTCCAGGATACGTGTGAAGATCATCAATGGTCAAGAGGGGATCGCTCACTGTCGGGTATATATCAGACAGTTAATGGGTCATGACATTGACGCTCCGTTAAATCCCTGGCCAGGGTCGTATGAGTTCGTTTAGAACGGACGTCATACACTTTAAGGAGGTCATAGTCAAATGGCACGATCATGGGGTTTGACAGAAACCGTACCCTCGATCGTACCAGACTCATAGAATGAGCGAGGGATTATATCGATGCGGTAACTGTGGACTTACAGGTACCAGACATGCTGGTTTAAACCCTGCGTCATCTAGGATCACGCGGATTTGCTTGACCCAACGTGATCGAAGGTTCGGAATGAATTAAACTATTATTCGGCTCTTGTAGAAGCGAATAATATGTTTAATTTACTTCTAATTAGGAATTAGAAGTTAATGGGCCTTAAACTAGAGTGACTATGGGCCTAGAGGATCACACACAATGGATTCTTGGGTGACGGATAATTATTATACAAGTGTATGTATTATTTCCATTTAATTCCTTTTGGAAAGGAGTGTAAACGGAGTTTAATACATATGTATAATATGAGAAAGGACACATATACAGTTTTGGTCTTTTAGAACCCTTTTCTAATAAACCTAAACTCTATATATAGCCATCTACGTGAGTTCATTCGAACTCTTGGCTTCTCCCTTCCAACCCCCCTTAATGCTAATCAAGCATTAAGCATTAAGGAGAGGATTAGCCTCCCCCTTTCTCCCCCTTGCTCTCTCTCTCTCCAGAAGGTGTTAGAGCCGGGGAAAGTTGTGCCGGGGAGGTACCGTCGCTGCGCAAGGGTCCGTGTGGATCTGCTCTAGAGGCCGTACAGCTGTGCGGTTCGGTTTCTCTGCATCGGGCTTAGCGGACAGCGTCGTTCCGCGCAAGGTGAAACACGCAACCCGTAATTAGGGTATTAGAAACACCGATTAGAGCATAGATTAAGCTTTCCACAATACCGGGATCGGGCAAATTAAATTTTTGTTATCCGCTGCGTCGCCCGTAGGTGCTGTGCGAAACCTTACAGTGGTATCAGAGCCAGGTTCGCGCTCTGGTCGGTGTTTTAGCGCTGTTTAGAACTATGCTTTAGGGGCAATAAAATCTTCAATTATAATTTGTAGAAAGAGATTTGGACATCTCTGTTCTTCATGGATGCTAGGCATACAAACAGCAAATTTTTTTTTTTAAAAAAAAAAAAAAAAAATTTTTGGGCTCCCGCATGGCGCACTGCGCCGCTCGGCGCAGTGCGCCGGCGGGCGCACCCGCGTGGCGGGCGCCGCCCACGCGGGGCGTCCGCGTGGCGGGCGCCCGCAGGCGGCTCCCGCCCGCGGGCGCCCGCAGGCGGCACCCGCGCGCGGGCGCCCGCAACGCGGGTCGCCCGCGTTGCGGGCGCCGCAACGCGGGTCAACGCCCGCGCGCGCGGGGTTGACCCGGCGGGAATAAAAAAAAAAGGTTTTTTTTTTATAAAAAAAAATTGTTTTAACCTGTTTAATTTACTGTGCTCCTGTAAAATTATATATATATATTAGATATATATATTAAAATGCTCAGTAAATTAAATAGAATTTTATCTAGTAGGTTAATTATGTTATCTCGATGGTAAATGTCAAAAGTTAATTTTTATTTAACCGTGTTGAATTTACCGAGGTGAGATAATTACTATTTACCTTGAGATAAAATAGTAATAATTGAAGTTACTTCAGTAAAATTTAAGTTTTGAATTTTTAATTATTAGATAATTGTTAAATTCAAATTTTGAATTTTAAAAAATTACTAATTGAGGATAATTGCATTATTTTAAATTTATTTTCAAACAAAAAATTATTGGATAATTAGTTTGAATTTAAATTTAAATTATTGGCATGTTTAAATTTTGAATTTAAATTTGATTATTGGATAATTAAATTTAAATTTAAATTTAATTAATTATCTCAATTAGATGCCCCTGTAGAAAATGATGGTTCTTTACGTGCGTTACTTTATTTACCTTGTATTGGCCTGCTTGTATGTTTAATTTTAGTTAATCATGCTTTGATTTTTAAAATTAAACAAAGCTAGCCTGGTTTTGTTTGCACATCCCATTATTAAATTCAAAAGTAAGGATTATTTTCAGAAAATAACCCTTGATTGATTTTATTTGAATGGGTTGGCAAGTGATCATGGACTTGGATTAATGTAATTAATTGGGGTCTGCGAACCTCCTTTCTCTCTCTGTTAAAATTCCAATGTACTTCTATCTTCCTCCATTGTTGTACTCGCCCTAAGGGCTGCTGGAATTTGAGTCACATGTAATTTAATTTTTCCGGCCTGCGTGCCGTGTAAAAGTTGTAATTAATGCGGCGCCGGCGATTGAAAGCGTGGAGCACACCCGACGAGGACGATCCAGCTGCTTCGGAAGCGGGCCGGATGTCTTAGTTACATTAGGGTTAAAGTCCATGATCACTTGCGTTCATTTTTGCATTGGATGCATTTATTTTGTGCAAACTACTAGGTACGGTAAATATATTGGATATATTTATATTACCACCTAGGGTGAGATCAAGATAAAATTAAATTCCCTCGCGTTTAAATTTTAGATCTGGTAAGCGTGGCTCTAGGAGTCGTCGTGGCCCTCCATCATTGTGGAGTGAATGAACGTCTTCATTTCATGGATTTGTTGTGCTTTCCACAAGGTCCATGAGTTTGGGGGCGGGATTAAACTCCAAGGCTCGGCCTCAATGGAGTGAGGAATTGAACTCGGCCTTGTTGTGCTTTCCACAAGGGTCGGGTCATGAACTTATTGCTATGTAGTAATGATGGTTAGATCTAACCGAGAATATCCTTTGTTGTGCTTTCCACAAGGGGATGATTTCTCGGGGGCCGAATATCGGATATTGCATTAGATGCAAGTGCTTGTTGACTGCCCTTGAGATGGTGTATGGCTTGTTGTGCTTTCCACAAGGTCGTACATTAGTCTCGTTGGGATTCCGACCCACTAGGTTGATCTCGTTGATCTCCCGTTCTATATACTGAGGGTTATATAGTCCGATCGAAAAATAGTGGGACTAACTAAGATAGAAAACCACATCTAAGTTAGAATTTGAACACATGCTAAGTTGTCTTTTATTTCTTATCCAGATTACAATGTCGTCGTCCAACCCCCTCCGCGGCATCTTGGATGCAAATAGATTAATTGGACCGAACTACTCGGATTGGCTGCGTAATCTACGCATAGTCCTTACCGCCGAAAAGATAGCGTACGTGTTGGACACGGTTCATTCTGAGCCAGCTCCTGATGCCGACGAGGGCGAGTTACTGGCTTATGCCAAGTGGTCTGAGGACTCCTCCCTAGCCCAATGTTACATGTTGGCCTCTATGGCTCCCGAGCTACAGAGGCAATTTGAAAAGACTGATTGTAGAAGTATACTTCTCAATCTACGCCAGCTCTTCGGGGAGCAGGGTAGGATTGAGAGGTATGACATCTCCAAAAGGCTTTTCAGGACACGGATGTCTGAGGGTTCTTCAGTACAGGCTCATGTACTGAAAATGATGGAGTGGATTGAAAGACTCAATGCATTGGGGTTCAAGTTGGATCTTGAACTATGCATTGATCTTATACTCCAGTCATTGCCCGATTCCTTTTCTTCCTTCATCATGAACTTTAACATGAACATGATTGAAGCAACTCTCCCGGAGCTGCTCAATATGTTAAAGAGTGCTGAAGGAACCATGCAGAAAGATAAACCATCTTCGTCTGTAATGATTGTTGGCCGGGCCAACAAGAAAAGGAAGGCAACCCAAATATCCACCACAAGTAACAAAGGGAAGGGAAAGAAAAAGGCCACGGGTAAGCAGCACGCCAAGGTTGACAAAGGGAAGGGCAAGAAGAATGAAAAGGAAGACAAATGTTTTCGATGCGGGGAAACTGGGCATTGGAAAAGGAATTGCAAGGCAATTCTAAATGAAGGTATTTTTGTCATAGACCTTAATTTGTCATATATGGAATCCACATCATGGGTATTGGATACTGGATGTGCATCTCATATCTGCAATTCTATGCAGGTGCTGGCAAATAGAAGGCGATTGGGCAAAAAGGAGATTGAACTGAGGATGGGCAATGGAGCTTTAGTTGCTGCCAAAGCTGTCGGGACTGCACGCCTCA
The DNA here is from genome assembly GCA_022559845.1 of Amorphophallus konjac. Classification (NCBI taxonomy): domain Eukaryota; kingdom Viridiplantae; phylum Streptophyta; class Magnoliopsida; order Alismatales; family Araceae; genus Amorphophallus; species Amorphophallus konjac. Next base: position 166,569,157 of record CM040129.1, on the reverse strand, counting down.
GTTTACCTTCAGGAGTCATTCTGGAACTGAATGACTGTTATTATGTTCCTAATATTATTAAGAATATTATTTCAATCTCTGGCTTGTATAACATTGGATATACATTGGCTTTTAATAGCACTGGGTGCTCTATAATGAATAATGGTTTGGTTATAGCCAATGGTTCATTGGTCAATGGTCTATATGTATTAGATACACGTTCTAATGTTATGCAAATTTCTAATGCCGATGAAGTGAATTCTGCATATCTATGGCATTGCAGACTCGGTCATGTAGGTGAGAAAAGAGTCTCTCACTTACACTCAAATGGGTATTTGAATTCATTCGAATACAAGCCATTTGATACCTGTGAGTCGTGTCTCATGGGGAAAATGACTAAGGCTCCCTTTGGTGGACATGGAGAGAGGGCTGTTGACCTTCTCGAGCTCATACACTCGGATGTGTGTGGACCCATGTCCATAGAAGCAAAAGGAGGTTATCTCTATTTCATTTCTTTTATTGATGACTTCTCTAGATATGGCTATGTGTATTTAATGAGACATAAGTCACAAGCCTTTGAGAAGTTTAAGGAATACAAGAATGAAGTAGAGAAACAGACTGGCAAAAGTATTAAGGCTCTTCGATCGGATCGAGGAGGTGAATATTTAAGCCATGAATTCACTTCTTATCTTAAAGACCATGGAATAGTTTCTCAGTGGACACCACCGTATACACCACAGCACAATGGTGTATCCGAGAGGAGAAACAGGACCTTGTTAGACATGGTCCGATCCATGATCTCTATGTCAGGACTACCCTTGTCTCTCTGGGGCTATGCATTAGAGACTGCGGCTTATTTATTGAATAGGATATCAAGTAAATCAGTTCCTTCTATTCCATATGAGATATGGAAGGGCAGGAAACCAAATTTTAATCACATTAAAATTTGGGGGTGTCCTGCTCATGTAAAGAAGAACGAGAGTGATAAGCTTGAGTCAAGAACCGATAAGTGTAGGTTTGTGGGATATCCAAAGGAGACGTTTGGATATTATTTCTATCACCCTTCTGAGCAAAGGGTCTTAGTGGCCAAGAGAGCTGTATTTCTGGAAAGAGAATATCTACTCCAGAAAAACAGTGGGAGCCAGATAGAATTGGACGAGGTCCAAGAACCACAACCCATAGACACACACTCATTAGATGAGACTGTATCGGTTGATCCTATTCAAGGTGAAACACTGACACTACGGAGATCTGGTAGACTACCGAGAGAACCTGAGAGATATGTTGGACATGTCTCAGATGGGTCCTCTAAGGTATGCATCGATGAGGATGATGATCCTCAGTCGTACCAGGAGGCGATCCGTAGTGTAGACTCCGAGAAATGGCAAGAGGCAATGGATTCAGAGATCCAGTCCATGTACACCAACAAAGTTTGGAACTTAGTTGATGTACCCGAAGGGAAGGTCCCTATCGGCTGCAAATGGATTTTCAAAAGGAAAATCGGTGCACATGGACAGGTTGACACATACAAGGCTAGACTAGTGGCGAAAGGATATCGTCAAAGGCAAGGCATTGACTATGACGAGACGTTTTCGCCGGTAGCCATGGTTAAGTCAATCAGAATCCTCCTTGCCATTGCTGCATACCTGGATTATGAGATTTGGCAAATGGATGTGAAGACAGCTTTTCTTAATGGAAACCTGTCAGAAGAGGTGTACATGGTACAGCCTGAGGGATTCACCTCCAAGCCACATCCTAATAAGGTATGCAAACTTCAAAGGTCCATTTATGGATTAAAGCAGGCATCTAGAAGCTGGAACTTAAGATTTGACGAGGCTGTCAAATCTTTCAACTTCATTCGGAATGAAGATGAACCCTGTGTTTACAAGAAGGTCAGTGGGAGCTCAGTGACCTTCTTGGTCCTTTATGTTGATGACATCTTACTCATTGGGAATGATGTAGCGATGTTGACATCAACTAAGTCTTGGTTGTCCAAGACCTTCTCCATGAAGGATTTGGGAGAAGCATCCTATGTGCTGGGCATAAGGATCTATCGAGATAGATCTAAAAGGATGCTAGGATTATCCCAATCTATGTACATAGACACTATCCTCAAAAGGTTTAGGATGGAAAATTCCAAGAGAGGTCTCATTCCCATGAGACATGGAATTTGCCTATCCAAGGGGATGAGTCCTAAAACTTCTGAGGAGGTGGCACACATGAATAAGGTACCCTATGCTTCGGCGATAGGGTCAATCATGTATGCAATGCTATGTACACGACCTGATGTTGCCAATGCTTTAAGCATTGTCAGTAGATATCAGGCAAATCCAGGCGAAGAGCACTGGAAGGCAGTAAAGGGTATCCTGAAGTACCTGCGAAGGGCTAAGGATCTTTTTCTACTTTATGGAGGAGAGGACCTACAGCTTAGAGCTTACACAGATTCTAGTTTCCAGTCAGATCCAGATAATTGCAAATCCATGTCTGAATTTGTATTCATGTTGAATGGAGGGGCAGTCAGTTGGAGAAACCGTCTGGATGAAGAAATTCATCTTGGAACTCGGCGTAGTTCCCGAGATATCAACTCCCATCCCATTATTTTATGATAATAATGGGGCCATCGCTCAGGCGATGGAACCGAGATCTCACCAAAGGTCAAAGCATATTCTCAGGCGCTTTCACCTTATTCGGGAGATTGTTGATCGTGGAGATGTGATGGTAGAGCGTGTACCGTCAGAAGATAACATAGCAGAGCCACTGACTAAGCCTTTGACACAGACTGTATTTGAGCGTCATCGGGATAAGATGGGCCTCAAAGTTGTGGGCAATTGGCTGTAGTTCAAGTGGGAGATTGTTAGTGTTGGTGTGCTACAGGCCAATTTCGGGTCGGGTAGGCCCAATAGTTGTACGATCTTGTTCATTAATAAAGTGGTGTTTGAGCGTAAATATGCGATTGTGTTACTTTACGTTGTCCCTAGGATATGTGGTTGTAAAGTCAGCTCGAGATGGGATCTCGAACATGAGACTTACTTTACATGAACACATACCTTAAACTGTTCCTGGTTGGAGGGTAATCACTCGGGGACTTTGATTACCTATTAAACCAGTACACATGATGTGTCAGTGACCAGTCTCATGGTCATTGGTGCGGGGCACCAACACATATGTGTAGGTGTATGTCCTTGGAGGATGTGCACTGAACTGATCCGCTATTGGATCTTCAGATGGTTGATTATACCTAATGTCAACTGAAGATCCAACGGTCTCAGTAGCATCGTTGGTCCTTTGACATGAGACATTGATCGGATCTTACACGAGGATTGGAATGGTTTAATTACTTGGCTAAGTGACTTTAACCATAAGTAATGAGTTGCCGAGTCGTTAACCACTCCAGGATACGTGTGAAGATCATCAATGGTCAAGAGGGGATCGCTCACTGTCGGGTATATATCAGACAGTTAATGGGTCATGACATTGACGCTCCGTTAAATCCCTGGCCAGGGTCGTATGAGTTCGTTTAGAACGGACGTCATACACTTTAAGGAGGTCATAGTCAAATGGCACGATCATGGGGTTTGACAGAAACCGTACCCTCGATCGTACCAGACTCATAGAATGAGCGAGGGATTATATCGATGCGGTAACTGTGGACTTACAGGTACCAGACATGCTGGTTTAAACCCTGCGTCATCTAGGATCACGCGGATTTGCTTGACCCAACGTGATCGAAGGTTCGGAATGAATTAAACTATTATTCGGCTCTTGTAGAAGCGAATAATATGTTTAATTTACTTCTAATTAGGAATTAGAAGTTAATGGGCCTTAAACTAGAGTGACTATGGGCCTAGAGGATCACACACAATGGATTCTTGGGTGACGGATAATTATTATACAAGTGTATGTATTATTTCCATTTAATTCCTTTTGGAAAGGAGTGTAAACGGAGTTTAATACATATGTATAATATGAGAAAGGACATATATACAGTTTTGGTCTTTTAGAACCCTTTTCTAATAAACCTAAACTCTATATATAGCCATCTACGTGAGTTCATTCGAACTCTTGGCTTCTCCCTTCCAACCCCCCTTAATGCTAATCAAGCATTAAGCATTAAGGAGAGGATTAGCCTCCCCCTTTCTCCCCCTTGCTCTCTCTCTCTCCAGAAGGTGTTAGAGCCGGGGAAAGTTGTGCCGGGGAGGTACCGTCGCTGCGCAAGGGTCCGTGTGGATCTGCTCTAGAGGCCGTACAGCTGTGCGGTTCGGTTTCTCTGCATCGGGCTTAGCGGACAGCGTCGTTCCGCGCAAGGTGAAACACGCAACCCGTAATTAGGGTATTAGAAACACCGATTAGAGCATAGATTAAGCTTTCCACAATACCGGGATCGGGCAAATTAAATTTTTGTTATCCGCTGCGTCGCCCGTAGGTGCTGTGCGAAACCTTACAGAGACCACTCCCTCGGAAAGGGAACTGAGAAACCCTCTAGCCCCAAGCTGGGCAACTGGACTCACAGTCCAAGGCCACACACACGGCCCACGCGGAAAGCACAGAAGCACGATTCCTAAGGTAGCTCACACGTCGCCACGCCGATTCCCCATCCCAGGGAAAAGCGGGAAACCTCCAGCCCCAGGCTGAATGTCTGGACTCGCAGTCCGAGGCCACACACTTGGCCCACTAGGGAACCATCTTCCGAAGAAACCCACGACATGCGGGGGAATCCCTCCGCACTCACACCGATACACGGAGACTCGATCGAGCGTAACACGAAAGCCCGAAACACATGGGGTCACCAGGACCCACCACACATATGGGCATGCTAATCGAGGTAAACAAAACCTCCAGACACCCAAAGACATGGTCACGGAACTCCACGGGGTGTCCGAGACACACACGGCGAACGGAGGCACGATCAGCCGTAGACTACCCGCCCTGGGCTGCCTGACTGGTCGTCCTTAAGATCGCGCTACCCTCATATAGCACGTTCAAAACAGAGCGCGCTATACTCCTGTAGCGCGATAAAACAGAACGCGCCATAAATATATAGCGCGACAGACCAGAACGCGCCATACGTGTATAGCGCGATCAGACAAGACGCGCTACTAGCCTATAGCTCGACAAGAACACACGCGCCCTACACCTATAGCGTGACGAGAATCGCCTTACTGTTCATCTTCTCCGATGAACACGCCCACCTTGGCTAGCGCGTTCTCGGGCGCGTTCTCAGTCCGCGCCCGAAAATGGCAAAAACCCCGAAGGAAACCATTCCACGCCCCAATCACCCCCGAGTGATGGGGAAATAAAACGGAAAACCTTTCCCAAGCCCCTAGGCATTCAACGATGCCCACAAACCACCGATTAACGCGTTAAAATGCTAGATCGGGCTCACACCCCAAAAACATGAATTTTGCCCAAAATGTGAAAATAAACCCGCTCGGCTCGCCACGGCCTACAAAACTCGCGGGAAAGGAAGTGCACGAGCTGGGCGTCCATCTGCCTACCTGCACCGAAGATTCGACGTGCCGTGGACGCCGATCCACGAAGAAAATGCCACGAAACTCTCGCCGTTCCACGAACTCGCGACCGAGCTTCACCGCGTCTCTGTCCCCCGGTCCTCGACCCATCCTCACCGTCCTCCTGGCCCGCGTCGCCCCGCTGCGCCCCCGCCCCTCTCCGTCGACCGCCGAAGAAGAGGGGGTGAGAAGGGAGAGTGTGAGAGAAGAGAGAGGGAGAGAGTGAGAAATGAGAGTGAGGAAGAGAGAGAAAAAAGAGGTTATAAATATAGGAAAATCAGGAAATTCTGAAAAATACCAAAAATAGAGAAAATACTCCCCACGATCCTCTGAAAACGCACAACGTCGTGGTAACGTCTCGATGTCGGAGAACGCAAAGGTTCACCCTACACGGGGTTTTGAAGGTCCGGCAGATGAAAACACGCATAAAACCCAAAACGCGACCCGGGACCCACAAAGGCGCTCTGAAAATTCTAGAAAAATACCGGCATGCTCCTCACCACGCCACAGACCCAAGGAAACTCACGGGCACACCACCAACGGGTCCGACAATCCGGTATAAAAGTCCGAAGCTCACTCGGACACAATCCGCAATCCGCGGAAAGACGATCCGAAACCCACGGATCCAGATCCAAAAAACCTGGGGCATTACAGTAAAACTAAACTCAGGACCCACAAAAGCGATCCGAAACTCTCCGATAAAGATCCGAAAGACTCAGGGTCTTACAAGTCCCCTAGGCCTACTTGGGAACTCTATGTGGATGGCTCGTCCTATGCAAGCGTGAGCGAAGCGGGCCTTGTGCTATTGTCACCGGAAGGAGTAGAGCTGGAGTACGCCCTCGGTTCAACTTCCCGGCCACCAATAACATGGTCGAGTATGAAGCCCTGTTATCAGGCCTCCGCATGGCCAAACATCTCAAAGCGACCAACCTCCGGGTCTATAATGACTCCTTACTCGTTGCCAGTCAAGTTTGTGGGGAGTTCGAGGCCCAGGAGTCAGCCATGATTAAGTACACCCAAAATACAAAGAAGGCTTCTGCATGCTTCTCCCACTTTGAGATGATCCATATCCTGAGGGTGAAAAACGTCCAAGCGGACGCCCTCTCCCATCTGGCATCCTCCACTTCTGTCACAAACTCGAGGGAGGTACTAGTGGAGGAGTTACGTGCGCCGAGCGTTGAAGAACTTGACCTCCAAGTGAGCACCGTCAACTATGAGCTATCGTGGATGGACTCCATCCTCGATTATCTCTTGTGCCAGCACCTCTCCAATGACCGCTCGGAGGCTTGCTGCGTGCGAGCATGAGCAACGCACTTTACGGTTATCGACAGATGCCTATTCAAACGGTCTCTCTCCGTACCACTAGTAAACTGCTTGTTCCCCACCGAGGCTAAACAAGCAATCCTTGAGGTCCATGAAGGCCTCTACAGAAGTCACATTGGAGGGCGAGCACTTGCCAGGAGCTTGATTCGACAAGGTTACTGGTGGCTATAGATTATGGAGAAATCCACAAAGGAAAATTAATATGAAAAAGTAAGGGGGATAGAAAGGGAGTAAAGGAAAAAGAATGGGAGAGAAGGAAGAGGGAGGATGCGTGGATGCTAATAGGAGGTGTGATTGTCAGAGAAGCGTGGGCCTCAAAGGAATATAAAAATAAATAATAAGGAGGGATCGCGAACAATACCTTTTAAAGAGGGGGAGATTGTGAGGTCCACCTTCTCTTCCAATCGACCGGTCGATGAAGAGAGTTTTTCTCTTGGATTACCCTTTCAAAACACAAATAACAACCAACAAAAGAAGAGATTGATTAGAATACAAAGGTGTGTAGCATCAAATCCTTATATGAATAAACATGAAGAAACATGAAGATGAACACACATTGTTGGTGTTGGCTTTCAAACCCCTATACAAAAGGGTGGAAATAATGATGAATGAAGAAGAGGGTGCAAGTGTTGTTCAATTGGAGTATCTCAACGTGGTTGAGATGAAGAGAATAAGTAGAAAAGGGAGATATGTATGCATTCAATACAAATTAAACTAAAGAAACAAGAAGAGAGAGAATAAGACGAGCTTGTTGGTTTTCTCCAAAAGAGGCTTCAAATCTTCAATTGTTCTCCAAGGGAGGAAGAAGATGCTCCAAGGATGAAGCTTTAGAGTGCATGGGTGTAACACCCCAGGTTTTTCGGATCATTTATCGGGTCAGGATCCATGGGTTTCGGATCATTTTGTGGTTCCCGGATTGAGTTTTACGATTTACGCGTGTTTTCGTCTATCGGACCTTCGGAACCCCGTGTACGGTGAACCGTTGCGTTCTCTGACTCCGAGACGTTACCACTGCGTTGTGCGCTTTCCGAGGATCGCGGAGGTAACTTTTTTGTATTTTTTGATATTTTTCAATTTTTTTGGACATTATATATATATAAACCTCTTTTTTCTCTTTCTCCCTCACTCTCATTTCTCTCTTCTCTCCCTCTCTCTTCTCAGGCTCTCTCCTCTCTCCCTCTCTTCTCCGGCGGCCGACGGAGGTGGACGGGGGTGAGGCGGCGAGGTTCTCGGGGCGTGGAGCGGCGCGGATGGAGCGAGGATCGAGGTGGAGGCGCGGCGTTTGTCGTTCGCGAGCTCGGGGCGCCGACGATGGTTCGCGGGGCGTTTCGCGACGGAACGACATCCACGGTGCGCGGAATCTTCGGTGGAGGTAGGGGGATGGTTCCCTAGCTCGAGTATTTCATTTCCCGCGAGTTTTGTAAGCCGTGGTGCGTCGAGCAGGGTGTATTGCTCGTTTGGGGGAAAAATCATGTGTTTGGGGCGTGCGACGGATTCGTCGGATCGAGTGAGATTTCTCCACTTTTCTCCCTCCATTTTTGGGTTTTGGGGTCAGAGGAATGATCCCCTATGTTTTCCCCTTCGATTAGGATCGAATGGGGCGTGGAACCGAGCTCACGGCGGAGCTCGGTTCGTCCAGGGGAAATGCCGAGGGCGGCCACCCAGGTGGCCGTCTGTGCCTTGGTCTGGGCAGCCATGACCATGGCCGCCCAGGTCACTGGGAGGCCACTGGTCTGGCCACCCAGGGGTGTTGGGCGGCCATGACCCTGGCCGCCCTGACCCATTAAGGCCCTGGACTGGGCGGCCAAGCCGATGGTCGCCCACCCCTCTGGACGGCCCAAGGTGTGGCCGCCCTGGCAGTGGGGTACCCAGGTGCTGGGCGGCCCAAGGTGTGGCCGCCCAGGCCCCTAGGCGGCCAGATGGTTGGCCACCCAGCCCAGTCAGCCCCCGGGCCGCCGTGTTCCGTGTTTTCTTGTCCCGAGGTGTCCGTATGCGGTACGGTTCTGTGGGAGAGGTGCTCGCGTGACTCTTAGCAATCTGGGCTTATTGTGTGGGTCATCATAGGCTATTCCTGTGTGGGAATTTGTGTCCATATAGGGTGTTTTTTTCCCCCGTGTGTTCTCGACTTTGGTGTATCCATTAGGTTGAGTCGCCGTGTATCGGCATGCATGCGGTGGGTTATTCTCGCACGTCGTTGACGTCTTTGGAACGTGGTTTCTGTGTGGGCCGTGCATATGGCCTGTAGACTGTGAGTCCAATTGTCTAGCCTGGGGCTGGAAGGGTTTCTTCGTTCCCTTTGAAAGGGATTGAGCTCAGCGGTCACGAGCCGCCTTGAGCAGTATATTACCGTGGTTTCTGACCTAGGGATAGGCCAGATTGATGGCCTGGAGCTATCTTGTACGACAGTCTTGACCCTGAGTCCTGCGACTCAAGGACCGTTGGTTTAATAGGTTTTAGTGGACTGCCTAGAGTCTGGTGGCACGGAGCCACCCGTTTTTCGAGCTGGACGTGGCAGGGCTTGTGAGTAGCATGTCCGTGTTTCGGTGGTTTCCACCGAGAGTCAGTTCTATGGTGACCCCTGTTGGTCGTAGCTTCCTGGGCATGCTTGTGCCGACCGACCTGGAGTTAAATGGAGAGCTACAGTAGCTTGCCTGGGCACGCGTGTGTTGACCCACCTAGGGGGTAGGTGGAGAGCTACACCCGAGAGAGACAATTTTTAGGCTGGTTACCGTAGGGCCCCCACGAGTAGCCTGAGTCTGGGCTTCGGGGGAAGAACCAGCTAGAGGGTCATACCTAGGGCGCATGGTCTGTGTGTGCAGACGTGGTTGGGGGCTGTCGGACCCGCGCTGACGAGCGCGACCCCAGCTAATCCTTGTTCGTGGTACTAGTTACTGCTGAGTCTCTGTCTCCATCAAGGGTGACGTAGAGAGACACCTGAGGTGCGGTGTAAGACATCTGTGGATGCATCCGGCCTTATTTCTGGTGGGCAGGTGCCCCAGTCACTGGACGTGAGTTTCTGTGACCCTAGAGTCTATTTTCTGACCACGAGGCATGATTTCCCGGACCATTTCTATGTGTTTCCCGAGGTTCTCACCAGGGAGGCTCGGTGGGATTACCAAGGCTTCACCCCTTGGCTGGGTCGGGTTCACGAGAGCGAGGTCGTGACGGTACCCGTGGACCAGGTGGTCCAGGTTAGGCTCCGTCTTTGTGACAGGCCTTTACGGCAGAGTTGCCGTGTGCTTTCCCTCGGTAGCTATGGTGTTAGGTAGTTCGGCGGTCCCCCGACTATGAGATCGAGGAGTGCTCCATGTACAGTAGGAGTAGTTGTAGCGCCAAGTTTTTATCGGCTGCCGGTTTACTGTTCCAGATGTTACTATTGTTCTTGTTGTTGCTGCTTTTTGTTACCACCGTTGTTTACGGTTGGGGTTCCGCGGGACCCCTACTGAGCTAGTGATAGGAGGCTCACCCCTATGTTTCAGGTGCGGTGGTTCTCCCTTGAGGTTCGAGGGTGCTGTACGGAGGTTCTTAGTCGCCAGCTTGCCGGGTCGAGTGTTCACTTGGTGTTGGGTACGCTCTTCTACCTTAGACTGTACTTTATGTTGGACTGGACTCTGCTGTAGTAGTTTATTTATTTCTGTTAATTGTTGAATTATCCTATTATTTTTCCTATTTCTTTGTACCTCCACACTCCTTTTTAGCCCTTCTGAGCCCCAGCTCATGGGCGGCGGGCCAGGATTCGAATGGTATCGGGTTCCTTTTCCGGTATCCAGATCTTGTGTCGCTACAGTTGGTATCAGAGCGTGGTTGTGGACGTACATGGAAATTTGAGATATTGTAGTGATCAGAGTCCGTAAGGTACATTACAGTCGATAGTTGTCATAGGGTTTTGTGTATATTTTCCGCTTCGTTTCTCGCGTAAGAGCTTGAGGCCGCGTCGTTGGCGCTGTGAAGGTGGTTGTTGTTTTTCATCGAAGTGCCGGCGTGGGGTCTGAGGACCGAGGTCGAGAGCTTTCTCTCTTTGATGGTGGCCCTGGTGCCGTGAATGGCTTTCCGAGGTGTCTGAGGTGATGACATGCTTATGCTTTTTGTGTTATGCCTGCTCCGATGATCGGTGTGTGCGGTGTGCAGAGCGTGGCGTTGTCCGTGATTAAGGTCTGGCGGTATCCCTCATGATCGGCGCTTTTGTGAGAATCAAGATTTTTCTGTGCTGGGGCTCGGACAACATTATCAGTTGGTTAAGGTGTTCTTCCCCTGTGACTTGGTGCTGTTGTGATGCAAGGCCCGGATTCAGAGGGGGGGTGAATGAATCCCCGATCAAGAACTATTGCGGAATAAAACTTTTTCCTCGATTCAATGTAGTCTCATGGGACTACTAAGCTTTTCAAAACACTTGCCATGAGAAACACTAAGAAGCAAATGCCTCTGCTAAACGTTCTATCGTACACTTGTCAGTTAAAAATGAATCCAAGCAGATGACACAAATACTGAAGAGGAGAGCCCAAGCAACCTGAGAAGAGGGGGGAAGAAGATATGGAGTATGTACTCAAATTAAACCACAGTGCACCAGAGTTTTTAGGTGGTTCAGCCCACAGACCTACGTCCACCCCACACTCTAACCAGAGTGTGGCTTACTGCAGCCAAACAGCTTGAAACCGCTGGGCATCACAGCTTGCCTACAACACTGCCTAACAGCTTGAAACAGAGGAACACACTCCTCTCTTCTTCCAACCTGGAAGGAACCACTATTGACACCCAGTCACTAGCAACCAGAGACCCAAGTCTCTCTTCCTCCAAACCAGAGGGAACCCACAAGCGACACCCAGTCATTTGCAAACCGGAGGATCAATCCTCCCTTCCTTCAAACCAGAGGGAACCTAGCGACACCCAATCACTAGAAACCAGAGACCCAAGTCTCTCTTCCTCTAAACCAGAGGGAACCCCGACCTCAAAACCAGAGAATCGGAAAACACACTCAGCAGATGGAAAGAACAAATGAAAAAACAAAGTTAAAAATAACTGTAGCTCCGAAGAGCAATTCCAAAACAAGTCTTTAAGGAAAACTCTCTCTTCTCCTTCCTTAGTATTCTCTAGATTTTTCTCTCTCTCTTCTTCTTCTGCTTCTGGCTCTCGTACTCTTCTCTTTGGACGCACTCTTCTTTCTTCTCTTTGTCTCACAGTTTGATCGATCGCAGATGAGGCCTTTATATAAGGCATCAGGCAGGGCCCCACGATCTCATGCCTAGAGCGTGAATGAAGTTCATTCCCCCCTTTTCCAGAGAAATCATGCGTCAGGTGTAGATGAAGTGTTGATCCACGTGACAGAGGATGCTTTCCTAGGATCACGTGCCAATCATCAACACACTGGGTCCATCCGCCAGTCATTCACCACTTCTGGGAGCAAGTGCCTGGTCTTAGCTCAACCTCACGTACTGACTTTAACCTGTTAGTCATAAAGAAGGCATTTCGTCAAACACATTGTTGTCAGCTAGTTCTCAATATGCACAGACTTAATAGAAGCTTAGGCGTGAAGGATGCTCGAACATAACAATGTGCTTAGACTTCAATTGCACATATGCACGAATGTGCACAGACCTACATATGCACACCAACTGAGCATGCACGGATGTTGTCTGCTTAACAACACAGTATGCGCAGACGTTGACTGCATGGACATATATGCATGAAGCACAGACGTGCACCGACCTGATGTTCTATAGAAGAGAGAATGCACCGACCTATATAACATGCATGCAGCACCAAAGCTTGCACCAATGTTGTCTGCTTAATGCAAATGTGCACCGACTTTGTTCTAGCCAACACATGCACCGACTTAATCAGGACTTGCACCGAGATGACCGTGCAGGGAGTATTGCACAGACTCACTATCGTGCAGCGCCAATGATTACACCGACTAGATCAGAGTGCAACACTAAGTTGCACTGACTCAATGCATACGAAGGCTAGGAATGCACTTACTTTGAGAACACCGTTCACAAGAACATGCACCAACCCAATGAGCCTTAGCCCAGAATGCATCCACTTCTATTCATGCCTGATGATGAAAATAGTTGCACAGACCTAATGAAGACACCGATAGAAAATGCAAGGACTGTGCAACCCTTGGACTTACAAATGCATCATCATCGTGACATTTAGACTCATGTATGCACAGACTCACTCTACAGCAAGACTCCAGTGCATAGACATTCTTTGCTAAGAATATAGCATATGCACGAACCTAATGAGGCCTAAGAGACATATGGGAATGCATAGAAATATGCACAGACACTATTCCTGGATGAGCATGCTTGCTATAAGCCAAATGCAATAGGGAAATACATAATGCATTTTGATTTCAACATGATTCAAAGATTGTCAACATCAAAACCAGGGTCCAACAGGTGCTAGTCCTGAATTTTGAGGATGAAATTTCTTTAAGGGGGGAGGGCTGTAACGCCCCATGTTTTTCGGATCATTTATCGGGTCAGGATCCGTGGGTTTCAGATCGTTTTGTGGTTCCCGGATTGAGTTTTACGATTTACGCGTATTTTCGTCTGTCGGACCTTCGGAACGCCGTGTAGGGTGAACCTTTACGTTCTCCGACTCCGGGACGTTACCACTACGTTGTGCGCTTTCTGAGGATGGTGGAGGTAATTTTATGTATTTTTTGATATTTTTCAGAATTTTTGGATTTTCTTTATATATAAACCTCCTTTTTCTCTCTCTCCCTCTCCCTCACTCTCATTTCTCTCTTCTCTCCCTCTCTCTTCTCACGCTCTCTCCTCTCTCCCTCTCTTCTTTGGCGACCGAAGGAGGTGGACGGGGGCGAGGCGGCGAGGTTCGTGGGGCATGGAGCAGCGAGGACAGAGCGAGGATCGAGGTGGAGGCGCGGCGTTCGTCGCTCGCGGCGCCGGCGGTGGTTCGCCGGACGTTTCGCGACGGAACGGCATCCATGGTGCGCGAAATCTTCGGTGGAGGTAGGGGGATGGTTTTCCTAGCTCGCGTATTTCATTTCCCGCGAGTTTTGTAAGCCATGGTGAGTCGAGCGGGGTGTATTGCTCGTTTGGGGGAAAATCATGTTTTTGGGGCGTGCAACGGATTCATCGGATCGAGCGAGGTTTCTCCACTTTTCTCCCTCTATTTTTGGGTTTTAGGGTCAGGGGAATGATCCCCTATGTTTTCCCCTTCGATTGGGATCGAATGGGGCGTGGAACCGAGCTCACGGCGGAGCTCGGTTCGTCCACGGGAAACGCAGAGGGTGGCCACCTAGGTGGCCATCTGTGCCCTGGTCTGGGTGGCCATGACCTTGGCCGCCCAGGTCACTGGGCGGCCACAGGTCTGGCCGCCCAGGGGTGTTGGGCGGCCATGAGCCTGGCCGCCTTGACCCATTAAGGCCCTGGACTGGGCGGCCAAGCCGATGGTCGCCCAGACCTCTGGGCGGCCCAAGGTGTGGCCTATTAGTATTGGTGTGCTACAGGCCAATTTTAGGTCGGGTAGGCCCAATAGTTGTACGATCTTGTTTATTATTAATAAAGTGGTATTTGAGCGTAAATATGTGATTGTATATTACTTTATGATGTCCCTAGGATATGTGGTTGTAAAGTCAACTCGAGATGGGATCTCAATCATGAGACTGACTTTATATGGACACATACCTTAAACTATTCCTGGTTGGAGGGTAATCACTCTGGGACTTTGATTACCTATTAAACCAGTACACATGATGTGTGATTGACCAGTCTAATGGTCATTGGTGCGGGGCACCAACACATATGTGTAGGTGTATGTCCTTGGAGGATGTACACTGAACTGATCCGCTATTGGATCTTCAGATGGTTGATTATACCTAATGTCAACTGAAGATCCAACTATCTCAGTAGCATCATTGGTCCTTAGACCTGAGACATTGATCGGATCTTACACGAGGACTGGAATGGTTTAATTACTTGGCTAAGTGACTTTAACCATAAGTCACGAATTGTCGAGTCATTAACCATTTCAGGATACGTGTGAAGATCATCAATGGTCAAGAGGGGATCGATCACTGTCGGGTATATATCAGACAGTTAATGGGTCATAACACTGATGCTCCATTAAATCCCTAGCCATGGTCGTGTGAGTTCATTTAGAACGGAGTCATACACTTTAAAGGAGGTCGTGGTCAAATGGCACGATCATGGGGTTTGACAGAAATCATACCCTCGATTGAACCAGACTCATAGAATGAGCGAGGGATTATAGCGATGCGGCAACTATAGACTTACAGGTACCAGACAGGCTGGTTTAAACCCGACGTCCTCTAGGATCACGCGGATTTGCTTGACCCAACGTGATCAAAGGTTCAGAATAAATTAAATTATTATTCGGCTCTAGTAGAAGCGAATAACAAGTTTAATTTACTTCTAATTGAGATGTATAAGTTAATGGGCCTTAAACTAGAGTGACTAAGGGCCTAGAGGATCACACACAATGGATTCTTGGGTGACGGATTATTATTGTACAAATGTATATATTAATTCCCTTGAAATCTTTTTGGAAAGGTATATAAGAGGGGCTTAATATATATGTACAATAATGAAAAAAATATATATATGATTTTGGTCCTTATGGGTTCTTTTCAAAAGGGCCTAATCCTATATATATGCCACTTACGAGAACTCTTCAACCCCTTGGCTTAAGCAAGCACTAACAGCAAGGGAAGAGAGATTAACTCTCCCCCTTCCTCCCTCTTGCTCTCTCTCTCTCCCTGGAAGCTCTCTCTCTCTATAAAGGGAAAGAAAAGGAAAGATCGGGGCTGGGAGACGCCGTCGCTGCGCAAAGATCCGTGTGGATCTGCTCTAGAGGCCGTACTCCTGTGCTGCTCGGTGTTCGCGAGATTCTACATCGGGCACTGCGGACAGCGTCATTCCGCTCAAGGTGAAATCTGTAACCCGTAATTAGGGGTTGGGTTATTAATGCATCGATTAGAGCATAGATCTATGATTCCATCAAGTCGGGTTCGGGTAAATAAATTTTTTGTAATCCGCTGCATTGTCCGAACTATACTGTGTGGAACCTTACATGGCCGCCCAGGCAGTGGGGTACCCAGGTGCTGGGTGGCCCAAGGTGTGGCTGCCCAGGCCCCTAGGCGGCCAGATGGTTGGCCACCCAGCCTAATCAGTCCCCGGGCCACCGTGTTCCGCATTTTCTTGCCCCGAGGTGTCCGTATGCGGTACGGTTCCGTGGGAGAGGTGCCCGCGTGACTCTTAGAAATTTGGGCTTCCTGTGTGGGTCATCACAGGCTATTCTTGTGTGGGAATTTGTGTCAGTATAGGGTGGTTTTTTCCCCGTGTGTTCTCGGCTTTGGTGCATCCGTTAGGTTGAGTCGCCGTGTATCAGCATGCGTACAGTGGGTTATTCCCGCACGTCGTTGACGTCTTTGGAACGTGGTTTTCGTGTGGGCCGTGCATGTGGCCTGTGGACTGTGAGTCCAATTGTCCAGCCTGGGGCTGGAGGGTTTTCTTCGTTCCCTTTGGAAGGGATTGAGCTCGACGATCACGAGCCGCCTTGAGCAGTATATTATCGTGGTTTCTGACCTAGACATAGGCCAGATTGACGGCCTGGAGCTATCTTATATGACGGTCTTGACCCTGAGTCCTGCGACTCAAGGACCGTTGGTTTTATAGGTTTTAGTGGACTGCCTAGAGTCCGGTGGCACGGAGCCACCTGTTTTCCGAATTGGACGTGGCAGGGCTTGTGAGTAGCCTGTCCACATTCTGGTGATTTCCACCGAGAGTCGTTTCTATGGTGAGCCCCGTTGGTTGTAGCTTCCTGGGCACGCTTGTGCCAACCCACCTGTAGTTAGGTGGAGAGCTACAGTAGCTTGCTTGGGCACGCGTGTGCTGACCCACCTAGGGGGTAGGTGGAGAGCTACACCCGAGAGAGATGATTTTTAGGCTGGTAACCGTAGGGCCCCCACGCGTAGCCTGAGTCCAGGCTTCGGGGGAAGAACCAGCTAGAGGGTCAGACGTAGGGCGTATGGTTTGCGTGTGCACACGTGGTTGGGGGCTGGCGGACCCGCACTGACGAGCGTGACCCCAGCTAGTCCTTGTTCATGGTACTAGTTATTGCTGAGTCTCTGTCTTCGCCTGGATGTTAGTGGACACATCCAGCCTTGCTTATGGTGGGCAGGTGCCCCAATCACTGGACG
The DNA here is from genome assembly GCA_022559845.1 of Amorphophallus konjac. Lineage (NCBI taxonomy): Eukaryota > Viridiplantae > Streptophyta > Magnoliopsida > Alismatales > Araceae > Amorphophallus > Amorphophallus konjac. The sequence continues at coordinate 166,552,159 of CM040129.1, read as the reverse complement.
TGAGTTTTCGTGACCCTAGAGTCCATTTTCTGACCACGAGTCATGGTTTCTCGGACCGTTTCTATGTGTTTCCCGAGGTTGACACCAGGGACACTCGGTGGGATTACCGAGGCTTCACCCCTTGGCTGGGTCATGTTCACGACAGCGAGGTCGTGACGGTACCCATGGACCAAGTGGTCCAAGATAGGCCCCGTCTTTGTGACAGGCCTTTACGGCAGAGTTGCCGTGTACTTTCCCTCGGCAGCTGTGGTGTTAGGTAGTTCGGTGGTCCCCCGACTGTGATATCGGGGAGTGTTCCGTGTACAGTAGGAGTAGTTGTAGCGTCGAGTTTTTACCGGCCACCGGTTTACTGTTCCTGCTGTTACTGTTATTCTTGTTGTTGCTGCTTTCCGTTAGAGTCGGTGTTTACGGTTGGGGTTCCGCAGGACCCCTACTGAGCCAATGACAGGAGGCTCACCCCTACGTTTCAAGTGCGGGGGTTCTCCCTCGAGATTTGAGGGTGCTGTACAGAGGTTCTTAGTCGCCAACTTGCCGGGCCGAGTGTTCACTTGGAGTTGGGTACGATCTTCTGCCTTAGACTATACTTTCTGTTGGACTGGACTCTGCTGTAGTTGTTTATTTATTTCTGTTAATTGTTGAATTGTCCTGCTTTATTTCATATTTCTTTGAACCTCCACACTCCTTTTTAGCCCTTCCGAGTCCCAACTCTTGGGCGACGGACCAAGATTCGAATGGTATCAGGTTCCTTTCCCAGTATTCGGATCTTGGGTCGCTACAATGGGAGTCTCCTTCTCCTCAAGGGACGCCCTTTCCTCCAGTAGAGTCTCCCCAGGATCCAAGAGTTCGGCCTTAAACCAAAGGGAGAGGGGGGGTCCTATTTATAGGAGTGAAATTCGTGGATTTAATTCCATTAAAAATATTAAATCAAGTTTTTATTAGATTTGGAAGGAGATATTCATTGGCCATGTGTTCTCCCAGCCTTAAAAAGTTATAGGAACCCTTTCCCAAGTGGAAAAGGCACTTAAAATGGGGGAAAGAATGAGTTTCTATTGGGTTCGGAATGTTGCAAGAATTGGTGTCAGACCCAGAAGTCGCCATGTAATCAACGTCAGTTCAAAAAGGTGCCAATTGGAAGTTAAATATAGAAAGTTCAGAAATTTTTAAAATTAGAAAAGAATTGACGTCCAGGGGGTCAGATGTTAATTAGGAATTAATACGAATTTTTGACGGAGCTAAAAGCTCAAAATATAGAAATAGAATTCACGTCTAGGGGGGGGACGCCAATTAATGAATTAGCGACTTTCCAGATGGACGTAGATTCCAGAACAGTACGAATTTGGCTCAAAATATGAAGAAAAGAATTGGCGTTCACCGCCCCGGACGCCATTTAAAGAATTGGCGACCTTCCAAACTGACGTGGATTCAAAATCACACGAATTCGAATCAAAACGGGGTTAAAAATGTAAAATAAAGAATTTGCGTCCACCGGGATGGATGCCAATTAAAAAATTGTCTAAAAAATCACATTTTTGAAGGACTTGGCCTCCGCTCACGCGGGCGCCAAAACCTGAGAACGTGGTCCCCTCGGCGTCCTTATGGACGCAGTCGCCTTGGCGACCGCGTTCATAAAGGGCGGCAATTTATTATTTATTATTATTTATTTTTTTTGTAGACGCGGTCGCCTAGACGACCGCGTTCTCCTGAACACGGTCACCTAAAAGACCGCTACCAGGCTGGGTCAACATTTTTTATTTTTTTAGAAATGGCGTCTTTTCAGTTGACGTTAATTAAGAAATGGCGTCCATGTGGTCTGACGCTAATTCAAAAAGACCCCGAAAAATTACAGAAAAATCTCAGAAAAATCAGGAAAAAAAGGGGAAAATAAGAAAGAGTTGAGGAAAACTGAATATTAAAAAAATGTAGAAAATCACTCAAACAAGTCGATTTGAGAGTCAAATTGGGACATTACAAGGTAATATGAGATGTACTCAAAATGATGTCAATTTTAGCGTGTCTACAGCTGCCCCGCCTTGGCGTCTACTTTGCAAGGGAGCGACACGGAATGGAATGAAGTGTAGTGGAGCGAACTAAAAAATAGATGTCAAGGTGTGATGGGACATGCAACCAACACCACTTGATAAGAATTTGTTCCGGAGATCGAAATGCAGTAATTTTGAGGAGGTTCAATGGCATCAACAATTTCTTGGATACAGGGAGTGTGCACGCGGGCACGAAGGAGAAAAAAGAAGGCGATCAACTTCCAACGCGGTGGAAGTATCCCATGTCACAAACCTGTATGTTTTACCATTGGAGAGCGGTTACCAGCCAATGTGGACGTGCTGCAGCCAAGGTGTATCTAAGAAAAGAGATTGAATAAGAGGATAGAAATCCAAACAAAGGAGTTTTCAAGGAAATAGTCAAAAATGGCAACAAGGCGATCCGAGGACATAATTCGACATGGAATATCTCATATCCTGGGAATTAATGATCAATTGACTCTCAAAATCGAGTTATAAGAACGATTTTCCAAAGTTAATTCAAAGGTCTTACATGAATGCATGTTGGGTTTAAAGAAAAAAATTAAAATAAATTAAAATAGAAAGTAATCAAGGATAATATTGTTAAGCTGTCCAGACTGAGTCAAGACACCGATTTTGTGAGTTGATACTAAGCCGAAGCCCATTTATCCACGCACCAACTCGTTAAAGGGAACTATCGTCCCAAGTCTTGGACGGCTCAACGGCCTATCCGTATGACTAAGATTCCTCTGAAATTATCATCATTTTTGATGAAGGGGAACTCAAATTCCAGATTTACCAAAGCTACAATGTCATTGATATAATCTAATAGTGTAGATAACATATAGTAAAATGCATATAGGGAAGATTGTGAAGTAATAAGCATATTGGGAGCTAAGAAATACAACGCAATCACCATGGGACCTGAGTGATGTCCGGATGCTGGGATCAAAGAAAGCTTCTTTCCTGCGCTCAAAATTAATTAGCGCTCAAAATTAATTAGCTAAGATATAATGAAACAAGTAATGAATTGAGACATAGTAACCATAGCATGAATCATAATATAGCATTGAAAGCATAGCACAGAAGGCATATTATGGCAAAGCATAGCATGTATAACATAGCATGGAACAAAGCATTAATAGCATAGGTATCAAAACATTGAATATCATAGCATTGACTCGAGTGTTCAAGCATGGATCAAATCATGCTTAAGGCATGGTATAGTCCAGAGCATTAAAGCATGCAAGCATCAATCATTGTTTGTTGTTATAAACCATGAGGATAACGAATTGGCCAATCATAAGATTTGGAGTTGAATGATCCAGTTTATAGGAATAACTTCAGAAAGACTTGCTCTCGAATGATCAGAGTGATGCCCAGAGTGACAGGAATAATCAGAGGAATTGAATGACATTGTTTTGAGAACAAGGGAAAGAATCGAATGATTGATGTGAATGGAAGGGAGGACTCATCCCATGTTCCTAGTCTTTCGAAAGGTTGTCCCTATAAAAAAACACTATCAGAAAAATACAATGCGCCTTTTTTATATTTTTGAAATATGTAAATTTTTATGAGTTTTTTTATTTTTTAGATTTTTGAAAGATATTTGAAATTTTGGTTGGATTTTTGAAAATATTCAACTTTTTAGATTTTTGTTGAGAAATAGTCATTTTTTTTAAAATTTTGATTTAGATATTGTTAATGTAGCATCAAAGGGTGTTTAAATCACTGGGTAGGGGTCCTTGTTCCTTCCCCTTTCACTAGGAACTACCCAAAAGAGGGCGTGCATTGAGGGTGGTGCCCTATAGTCGGCTGCCCTTGGCTAATGGTGCCCCTACAAAGGTCATACCCGAGAAACATTCGATCTTGGAGGGAGAAGAGAAGAAAGATTGGGGATAAGCCTGATATAAGTTAAGAAAATATCGGGTTCTAACTTCCTTTCCATAGCACAACCCCTAGAGATTCAGTCTGTTGCGCCGTGACTTTATGTCATATCATCAAACCTTAATTCTCTTATAGGCATGCATACGGCCGGGCTCATAACGTCTCGCGGGAAAACTGTACTGCCCTCTTGTCATACTAAAAATTGTAGATTTTTGTTTGCATTTGCTCATATTTTTTCTTTTGTTTGATCATCATCTTGCTCTTTTCTTTTCATCCTTTGGACTTAAAAAATATTGTAATTGAAACTTGAAATTCGAGAATAAGGTCATAATTGACTGCCCCTATTTGAGACTTCCTCTTGTCGGGGTGTGCTTATGTTAGTTGTTTTGCCCAGACTATCTCTACCTGCATATTTCGGCCGAGTAGAGAAGAGAAGAAGACCTCGCGCCCTCGAGCATGGCCCAAGTAGAAACAGTGTTCTACCATGGAAATGGCTAATGACGCCGTGAAGTGTGTGCGGTGCTCAGCTAAGGGTTGTCCTTAACAAACGGGGAGGGAATGTCGAACTCCCAACGCGGGATTCTTATAATCAAAGGGTGCTGGAAAAGAAAGCCTAAAGACTCTTTTTGAAATTGAATTGAACAAAGACCTAGGATAAATGCCTGGACTATCACTCTTAATCAAGTTAAAAAGCACTTCGTGTTGGAATTCGTGCATGAATAAAGTGATGGAAATGCATAAGAATGCACACTTACGCAAATAGATTACCTTGCGACCTTAGTTATAGAAGCAACTGTCGGCGGCGAAGTTGATAAGCATGGGATTTGTTGTACTCTTTTGGCAGATAGAAGAAAGGATAGCAAAGTTTTGAAAGTGGCTAAACAAGAAGGAGTGGTTGCCCAGACCAGACTCAGACGAATAAGGAGAAAAGAAAAAGTGGTGAGAGCTAGAACTCCCTCACTAAGGCGCAGAGACTCTGATCACATTGAATGATCTACAGAAAGAAAGGAGAATCAAGAGGTGGAGTGAGGACTAAAGCCTCGAAAGTAGTAGGAAAACGGGCAAATGCCCAGAGCAGTTGACGTGGAAGAAATCTAGTCGGACCCGGGATCAGAAGGGATTAGTAGAAGGAATTGGTAGATAGAAAGAGGTGGAGGATCCGGAAGTAAGGGGGGAGAGTCATGATGGGAGTGAGAATCCGGAGGAATAAAATGGCGAGGGACGCGATTCCCTGGGGGAAAGTATGGAAAAAGGTAATTTAATAGGAAGAAAAGAACATAGGACGTGATGTCCCGGAGGAGTGGAAGGATGAATCGGAAGAAAGAAAGGAGGTCCAGAGGTTCCAGAGGGAGAGAATAAGTAGGTGCGTGATGCCCAGAAAGGATAGTGGAATGGAATAAGGAATCCAGAGGTTCCGGGGGGATAAAATGAGTAGGGACGTGATGCCTGGGAAAAGAGATAGAAAATTTGGGGGTTCCAGAGGAATATAATAGGAGGGGTCGTGATGCCTTGGGAGAAGAGGTGAAGAATGAAATAGAGGATCCGGAGGTTTCGGAGGAATAGGAAAAGGGAGGGCGCGACGCCCTCGGAGGAGAGAAAAATCCGGAGGGTCCGGAGGCATAAAATAGGAAGGGACATGATGCCCGAAAAGGATGGAAGAATGCCATAAGGGGTCCGGGGGAAGAAGATACCATGGGACGCGATGTCCTAGAAGAGGAAAGGAATCCGGATGTTCCATAGGTAGAAGATGGCGAGGGACTTGATGGCCTAGCAGAAGAGGAAAGAAATTTGGAGGTTTCGGAGGAAGAAAATGCTGAGAGATGCGATGCCCTAGTAGAAGAGGAAAGGAATTCGGAGGTTCCGGAGGTAGAAGATGGAAAGGGACCCGATGTCCTGGGAAAAGAGAGAAAGAATTCAAAAATTCTGGGGAGGAAGTTAAATTGGCAGGGAAAGGACTCGGAGGCTCTGGGAGATGGGGGAGATACGGGTTCGAAAATCCGAGAAAGAAGGAATGCAAATGAATGCAATGCAATGAATGCAATAGATGCATGGAATGCAAGGGATGCAAGGAGAGGATCCTCCTTCTCACCCCATGAGTGGCACATAAGGAGAAATTGGTAAGAAACGTGGGCGGAATGGAATAGAAGGCAAGTGGGTTGGTGGACGACCCATTGTCAAAAGAGTGACCGCCCCTCCACAACGAATAACGTGCTCGGCCAGACGGCCCAATTAGTAGAATGAAAGCCCAAGTGCTATCATTTGCTGAAGTATCACAAAATAAGTTTAGCTTCTTGAAAAGTGGCTCCCTTGGAAGGAGAAGAAAATCAATATGAGGGAGTTGGAATTTCAACATGGGAAGCTTTGTAGTGCTCAATTAAGGCTCTTGGAATGTTTTCGTGAAAAATATTGGGTAAAATGCGCATTCGCCCCTTGCATGGAAGTGCAGAAGGAGCAAACATGGTGTTGAAGGTTTTCAACAAGGGATGCCATGCCCGGCCTTTGAGCAGGGACTTCATCACCTCAATGGAATGTGTCATTAGAATGCGGGAGGAGAACTGATGTGGCACAGCCCAAGGTTGCAAATGATAGATTTGATGACCCTAGGACTTAGATCCACAAGCATACAAGTACTTTCAACGGACTCCGATTGGCGGCTCACTCGTATGGCACATACGATCACCCAGTGGGGCCGGGGGATGATGGCGAGGGTCCGGAGGGGAACCCCAACTATTCTAAGGACTAGGTGGGCTTAGGCTGACCCCTAAGGGTCTGGGAATTCCCAACTTGTGGGTATATGGCACGCCGGGGCGTGGGGTTGGGTGGCTCTCACTCACAAACCGCGGTGAGCACACTAATTGAGCGAATATGGGTACAAGCACTCCCTCACCGACCGACGGACATGAGAAACAATACTAAACTAGAAAAGCATGGAACAACTAGGTAGGGACCAGTCACTCACCTGATTGGTGTGAAGACACCGATCCCGGCCGAAGACGAGGGCGAGCGGGGAGGCGAGGGTACGCACCCGCACGCCGCGTCGGTGTAGCTTCGGAAGGTAATCTGCTAATACATGCACTACGCCCCTTGCAAGGGGGTTGGACAAGGGGTGGGGAATGAGATTACAACCAAAATATACCTCCACGCAGGGAGGATCGCTTAGCCGGCCAGGCGGGGAGGGGAAAACCTGAACTAGAAACTAGACGGACGGCGGACGTCGGTTCTGCCCGCTTGCTGGAACAGGGGACCATCAGGTGGTGTTGCTACTGCTGCGGTTGCTCCCGAGCTCCGATGTTGACAAGACCAATGGGAAAAGTTCCTGGGTTGGTCCAGGTGGATGTCTGAATTTTGATAGGAACTCCAGTTGCCGACGTTGGTTGGGGAGGGACCGAGAGCAGGGACTCTGGTCGCTGGCTCCGACTGTCTCAGCACCAAAGCAGCAGGAAGAAGAGGTCACCACCGGTACTTCCGAACTCCGATTCAAGCGTGGCTGAAGTCGTTGGAATCGTGGTTGGGTCCTCTTCGAAACGAGACTTTACGGGGCACCAGAGGATGTCGGAGCAGACAAGGAGAGCACGAACAGTGGACCGTGGTCGGATCAGTCCCAGAGGGGACAGACTGCGCACCTGGGAAAGGAAAAATAAGAAAAGACTGCTCCGGATGCCGAATGGGGTTCCGCTTATTGCTCCCGGAAGTAGACCCGTCGTAGAAGGGCTTAGCCAAGTCCTGCCTTCAGAACTTCAGGAGGTTGACCGTGGGAGTCTCTGCAACTTTCCACTGGATGTCTGCCTGAGTGGGTCTGCGCAGGTCGCCGAGATTTGCTCCACAGGACAGCTCCAAGGTTGGACGGGGGCGGGGCTGCTATCGTTGCGAAGCTGACTGGTTGAGGATTCCGACGATGTATGAAGCGCCTTCAGAAGCCTCAGGATGACGACGTGGCACCTTCTGCAAGTTGCTGGACTTCTGCTACCTGCAACCTGAACCTGAGCTTCTTGTGAAAGGAGGTAATATGGAAGGGGAATTGGGGTGGGTTGGCAAGGGAAGGAGGGTTGATGGTAATGGGAGGGGGAGGGGGTGTGGTTCGGGTCTCTTGGGGTGGTTGAGATGGCAGGGAAGGGGTGGAGGGGCTGGAGCAGCTGGAGGTGATGATGGAGGGGCTGTGCACTAGAGGGAGAGGGTGGGATGGAGAGGAGGGGGGAGGGGCGAACTTGGGTCGGGATGGGGCTGGGTTTGGTTGACCTTGGGCTGGTGTAGGGGTGTGGGGGGAAGTTGAGATGGGAGGGAAATTCAAAAATGGCCTTGGGAGGGACCCCTTCTGCCTTGGGAAGGTGGGGAGGTGCTTTGGGAAGTGGATGGGGTAGGTGGTGGTTGGAGGGTGGGGTTTTGATTGGTGTAGGATACCTTGGGGCTGGGGTGGAGTTATGGGGGTGGTGGGTGGTTGGGGAGGTCCTTAATGAGGGAGGGGGTAGGTGGTAGGTGGGAGAAGGGGGGGAGAGAGAGAGGGGTTCGCCCCCTTCCTTGTGGAGAGAGAGTAAGAGAGAGATAATGAGAGAGAAAGAGAGAAAAGAAATTTAGTGGAGGGGAGTGAGAGTTGGGAAATAATTCTATTCAAATTGTTTCATCAAAAGTTGAGTACATGAGGGGAGATGGGGCCTATATATAGGCATCCACTCTTTACATGACCATAGTACCCTTGACATTTGGACAAAAGACCGAGCATATCCTTGACTCACTCCTATGGGCCCATAACTAAGGTACTTGGGCCCAAATAAGCATAACAAGGGAAATGACTAAGATAACATGACTCAATAAAGGAAAGTACATAAGATATGACTCAAAGAAAAGGAAAATAATATGTGAACACATAGCCGGGCTTCATCCAAATGATGCAGGTCATCCGAGCCAAAGTGAGCGCTGTGAGATGCCCTCATCAAGAACCCCTTCTCTTGACAAGGAATTTGTATAATGACGGAACAAGGGGTAATGAGAGCATCAAAGTATCTCGGCCAATAAGCAAAGTGACATTGATAACCTTGGCCTTGCTCCGACATGGCATCAATTCTTGAGATTTCTCCATGCTGAGCATTGTTGGAGACTTTTCACAAACGCCCCACACAAGAACGTGGATCGGCATCCGGCAAACAAAATCTTTGACTTTTGAATAGCATAGCCGTAGCCAAATCCTTCTTGCCCAGCTCGTGAACATCCTCTTCGGCACATGCACTTATAGAGAGACAACCACTCCGAGAGGTGATGGATGGAGGCGAGATGGAAGTAGGCTTAATGGGTGGTGGAGGTTTAATGGAGGGGGTTAACGGAAGGGCAAGTGGAAGCGGAGGCTCAAGCACATCGGGCTTCTCCCTTTGCTCGGAAGCGGACGGGGATGGCTCGAGTGCAAAAAGGGGTGGACCCTGCTTAGGATTAACCATGGGTTTAGGCTAAGGGTTAAGTAGAGGAATAAGAGTGGTTGGGTTTTGGCTTATAGGGGTAGTGGAGGGCCGAGGTGTGACGCCCCAGATTTTTCAGATATTTTTCAGATCATTTTCGTGGGTCCGGGAGTGTGTTTTCTGCTTTACGCTTATTTTTACCCGATGTGCCTTCGGAACTCTGTGTAGGGTGAACCGTTGTGTTCTCTGACTCCGAGATAGTACCAGCGAGTTGTGCTCTTTTCGAGGATCGTAGAGGTAATTTTTTGGTATTTTTTGAATTTCTAAAATTTTTAGATTTTTCTATTAATAACCCCCACTCCCTCTCTTTCTCTCATTCTCTCTTTCTCACTCTCTCTCTTCTCTTTCTCTCCCCCTCTCCTCCGGGCGGCCGACGGGGGCGATGGTGGGTGAGGTAGAGACGAAGTGAGGGCAAGGAGCGTGAGGATGGGGCGAGGATCGAGGCGGTGGAGGCGCGGCGAGCTCGATGGCACGTTCGGGTGCCCGACGAGGGTTTTGCGGGGTTTTCTTCATGGATCGGCGATCTCGGCGCGTGAAATCTTCGGTGGAGGTAGGGAGATGGACCGTCATCTCGTGTACTTCATTTTCCATGATTTTGGTAGGTCGTGGTGAGCCGAGCGGGCTTATTTGAGCGTTTTGGGGAAAATGCATGTTTTTGCGGTGTAAGACCGATCTAGAGTTTTGATCGCATTTTTGGGGTCTAAATGGGTCCTCTTGATGCTAGAGAGGTTGGGGACTAGTTTCCCCTTGTTTTCCCCTTCACATGGGTGTGAATGGGGCGTGGAATGGGGTTTCCCGCCATTTTCGTCGTTTTCGGGCGATCGTGTGGAGATCGCTAGGGTCACCCTTATGTCAGTTCCAGCCTTGTGGTCTCGCGATGGACCGCCAGGGTGCCTTAGCGGTCTGGTGAAGATCGCTAGGCTCTGCTTTATGGTCTAGGGGTGATTGTTTGAGCGTGTTTTGGTCGTTTGAGGTCAGTGGGGTAGCGGCCTTGCGACTGACCGCTAGGCATCACCTAGCGGTCAGGCCAAGGACCACCACCATGCTTGGCGGTCCGGGAGTGATCGGTTGGGGTTTTGGTTCGTCATCGGCCCCTGCGGTCCTGGCTGGACCGCTAGGCTGGGCCTTGCGGTCCAGAGGTGACCGCTAGGCTCTCTGACGGTCCAGAGAGGATCGCCAGGTGGTTCTTCGTGCTCGCCGTGTCTGTTTCACGTTATGTTGACCCCCAGTCGACCCGGTTGTGACCCAGTGGTCGACCTTCGGTCTCATGGATGTCCCGGACACCCCGTGGGTTCTGTGACCGAGTTTTGGGTGTCCGGAGGTACCGTGTTATCTCGATTACTGTGCCCGTGGGTTTGGAGGGTCCGGGTGACCCCATGTGTTCCGGTCTTTCATGTTCTCGCTAGATCGAGTCACCGTGCGTCGGTATGAGTACGGTGGGGCTTCCCCGCACGTTGTGAGTTTCTCCATAAAGTGGTTTCCAAGTGGGCCATGTGTGCGGCAGTGGACTGTGAGTCTAGCCAACCAGCCTGGGGCTGGAGGTTTCCATGTGTCCCTGAGACGTGGGATTAACCCGACGACTTGTGAGCTGCCTCGGTATTCATGCTATCGTGGTTTCAGACCTAGGGATTAGGCTAGATTAACGGCCCTGTGCCGTTGTGTACGACAGTCTGTGACTCAAGGACCGTTGGATTTAGTAGATCTAGTGGGTTGTCCAGAGTCTGGTGGCATAGTGCCACCTGTTTCTCTGTGTTACTCGCGATGGGTGCGTGAGTGGCTTTCCGTGTTCACGTTTAGTGACCTCCCACTGGTCGTAGCCTTCTTACGGCACGCGTGTGCTGACCCACCAGGGAGTGGTGGAGCGGCTTACCCGAGAGAGATGATTTTTAGGCTGGTTACTGTAGGGCCCCTCGCCTTTGCAGCCTGAGTTCGGCTGGGGGGGGGGGGAAACCAGCTAGAGGACCCGACTTAGAGTGGATGGTCTGTGTGTGCACACGTAGTTGGGGGCGTTGGACCCGCACTGACGAGCGTGACCCTAGCTAGTCCTTGTTCATGGTACTGGTTACTGTGTGTCTCTATCTCCACCTGAGGCGTCGCAGCGAGACACTTGAGACGCACACTAAGTCGTCAGTGGATGCATCCGGGCCTTGCTTCTAGTGGGCAGTGCTCCCGTCACATGACGTGAGTTTTTTGTGAGTCGAGTTACACTTCACGTCTGCGAGACGTGGTCTTGCGTGGAGTTCCGGGTGTTTTCCCGATGCCGAGGTCTAGGGGTTTCCGGTGAGCGTATTGAGGGCTTTTCCCTAGACAGTGGTGAGTTCACGACGGCGTGGTCATTTTCCTAGTAGCGTGACTTGGGTGGATCGTAGTCTGGTGGTCCCCCGACCGGGAGATCGGGGTGCATGCTTTTCGGTACAGTAGTAGTAGTTGTAGAGCCGAGGTTTTTTACCGGCCGCCGTAGTTACTGTTCCTGCTGTTACTGTTGTTTTTGTAGTTACTACTTTCTGTTACCGCCGTTGTTTTTGGTTGGGGTTCCGCGGGACCCCTACTGAGCCAGTGACAGGAGGCTCACCCCTGCGTTTCAGGTGAGGTGGGTCTTCCTCGGGGTTCAAGGGCGTTCCGTGCAGGTTCTTAGTTGCCAGCTTGTCGGGCCGAGTGCTCATTCGGCATTTGGTACGTTTCTCTACCTTAGACTGTACTTTCTATTGGACTGGACTCTATTGTAGTTGTTTATTTATTCCTGTTAATTGTTGAATTGTCCTATTTTATTTTCTATTTCTTTGTACCTTCACACTCCCTTTTAGCCCTTCCGAGCCCCGATTCGTGGGCGGCGGGCCAAGATTCGAATGGTATCGGGTTCCTTTCCCGGTATCCGGATCTTGTGTCGCTATAGTTGGTATCAGAGCGTGGTTGTGGACGTACATGGGAATTCAAGATATTGCAGTGATCAGAGTCTGTAAGGTCCAGTACAGTCGGCACCTGGCATAGGGTTTTATGCATGTTTTTCCGTTTGGTTTCTCGTGTAAGAGCTTGAGTGCGCGGCGTCGGCGCTGTAAATGCGGTTACTGTTTCGTGGAGTGCTGGCGTGGGGCCGAGGGATGTGATAGAGAGGTTTCTTCCCGATGGGTCGTGGCCCCGGTTGTGCTGCGTTGGGCAGAGGTTGTCGGCGTGCATGTTGTTGTGGTGCTACGTTCGAGGAATCTGCAGCGAGGTCAGGTGGCCGGCGAAGATTGTTCGTGGTCAAGCGGCCGTGAGCGTGCTCTGAGGGAGCTGTTATAGAGTCTGGCCACTCTAGCTCGAGGTTTATCCAGCCCCTGAGGTGTTGAGATTGTGATTTGAGGTGGCAGAGCGGGTGCTCTGGTCAAGAATTGTGCTCGGGCGAGCGGAAGATCTTTTGTTAAGATGCTGATTTGTCGAGCCCGATGTTCTTGTCGTGCTCTGTGGCGTTAGAAATGACGTGTTGGTCCTGATTATTTTTATGGATTTTGAGACAGGATTGGGCAGGGATGTCCCAGTAAGTTTTTTCTCCTGTGCTCTTGCGTGCGAATGGGTTGTATTCACTTGGATTTGGCTTGAGTTGTGAAGGTTCCGCGTTGAGTTTCGGGACTCGAGGATGAGCGTTGGCGGTTGCCGGTGTTACGGCTCTTGGTGTGGCTTGTGCAGTTCGAGGAATTGCGGTGGTGGTGCATCAAGAGATGCTGTGATCGTGGTCTGACGAAACACTTGGAGAGTGTTGTCGGAGGAGCTGACCTTACGGTGGTGATGGTTTCTGGTGCTGGAAGGTGTTGTTCCCAGCGTGTGTGAGATTCAAGGTCAGATCAAGCGTCGAGATTTTCCGTTGGTTGGAGGTGTGCTAATCTCTCTTTTGGTCGGAGAGAATCGTGTTTGGCTAAGGTTCGTCGTCTTGCATCGTGTGTCTGGGTTAGTTGGCCTTCGTGTGCAATGAAGTCCGCGCGAGACGAGTCTTGTGTTTTGGCAATGTGGTTGCCTGTGAGAAGCGTTGCTCGTCCCCTGATGCGTAAGGGTATTGGCGTTGTTCCGGAAGGACGAGTGCCAGTTGGGCGGTGTTTTTGAGAATTATGATTGGTGCCGTGGTTCCCGATGTATGGAGGATCGGAGCCTGCGGAGTTGCAGAGGGTCGTCGGGATGGAAGATCCAGAGTTGGCGTTATGGTTGGCTGTGCGTGTGGATCAGAGTGTGCGGATCGTAGCATTGGTTGCTACAAGCAGATTTCTTTGAGGATGAGTTGAGCATCGGAGGATTGGTTCCTCGGTATGAGACATGTTGTTGCCGTGCCGTTGTTTGAGATATTGTGATTCGTTGCACTGGCAGGTGGAGAATTGGAGAAATATGTTGGCAAGTGTGCCACATAAGTACCCTGATCGTGTGTTGAAAAGTTGTGTTTGCGGGTGAGATTGTGTTTTGGAGAAGTGATCTCTGAGAGATTATGGGTCCCAGTTGGTGGCTGTGAGCGGCTGGTCAAGTTGACCAAGTGGTCGACCATGGTGAGATGTGTGTTGTCTGGGGACCCGCGTGCATTGGTCGTGGTGCTGTCGACCAGGTTGCTGTGACAGCGCGTGGCACTTGGTTACTTTGGAGTTGTTTGCCATGAATTGCTCAGGTTGTGTCCCGTGGCTCTGTGATGAGAGCAAAATCAGGATTGGCAGGCGTCCATTCGGAGTAATTGAGATGAGATACGATTTGAAGAGACATGACGGTGATCGATGCATGTACGTGGTAGGTCCTTGATGGGACGTTGGCGTGGAATGGTGGTCCTTGGTCTGTGACCAGCATGGGAGGATTCCCCAGTGAGTCTGAGTCTAGTGACGTGAGGACCGAGGAGAGACCTTGTCATGTGGTTTCGTCGTGCTCCCTTGAGAGGGTAGAGTTGGCATGATGATAGGTCTGGATATGGTTTTGGTATGTGCGTGAGTCATCGGATGGCCAGTCGTGATTGGGATCGCGCCTGTTGGGGTCGGCGAAGGTTTCCCGTTGATGAGTGTCTGATGACCGATGATTGGTCTTTCACAGACAGAAGATGCTGGTGGTTGCGCATTGGGAATGGCGAGAGCCGTGTGCAAGTGAGGCCTTTGGTGGCTGTTTCTGTGATGCGTTTTTCTGGATGGGACCTCGGCTTGTCGAAGTTTGTCTTCTGGTAGAGTTGGTCCGGTGCTGTTGTGAGCGGTTGGCTTGCCAGGTGTGAGCTGGTGGAAGCTCAGTGTTGGTCGTCCCTTGTGTAGGGCGTAAGATTAATCATCTGGTTGTGGAGTTGGCATTTAGGTGGTCCGCCGAGCATGGGCGTTGACCGGGGGAGTGGTTTTTCCCTGGGTGGCAGCGATGCCGTGATTGATTTCCGTGCTGCTGAGGTGATGACAGACTTGCACTTTTTGTGTTATGCCTGCTCTGATGATCGATGTGTGCGGCGTGTGGAGCGTGGCGTTGTCCGTGATTAAGGTCTGGCGGTATCCCTCATGATCGGTGCTTTCGTGAGAATCGAGGTTTTTCTGTGTTGGGGCTCTGACGGAGCTATCAGTTGGTTCGGTGTTCCTCTCCTGTGACTTGACGTTTGTCCTGAATTTTGAGGATGAAATTTCTTTAAGGGGGGAGGGCTGTAATGCCCCAGATTTTTTGGATATTTTTCAGATCATTTCGTGGGTCCCGGAGTGTGTTTTGTGCTTTACGCGTGTTTTTCCCTAATGTGCCTTCGAAACTCTATGTAGGGTGAACTGTTGTATTCGCCGACTCTGAGATAGTACCAGCGTGTTGTGCTCTTCCCGTTGAACGCAGATGTAATTTTCCAGTATTTTTTTGAATTTCTAAATTTTTTGGGTTTTTCTATTAATAACTCCCACCCCCTCTCTTTCTCTCTTTCTCACACTCTCTCTTCTCTTTCTCACCCCCTCTCCTCCGAGCGGCCGATGAGGGCGATGGTGGGCGAGGCAAGGAAGGCATGAGGGTGAGGAGTGCGAGGATCGAGGCGATGGAGGCGCAGCGAGCTCGATGGCACGTTCGGGTGCCCGACGAGGGTTTCGCGACGTTTTCTTCATGGATCGGCGATCTCGGCCCGTGAAATCTTCGGTGGAGGTAGGGAGATGGACCCTCAGCTCGTGTATTTCATTTCTCGTGATTTTGGGAGGCCGTGGTGAGCCGAACGGGCTTATTTGACCGTTTTGGGGAAACTGCATGTTTTTGGGGTGTGAGCCCAATCTAGTGTTTTGATCGTGTTTTTGGGGTCTAAATGGGTCCTCTCGATGCTAGAGAGGTTGGGGACTAGTTTCCCATTATTTTCCCCTTCACATGGGTGTGAATGGGGCGTGGAATGGGGTTTCCCACCGTTTTCGCCATTTTTGGGCTCGGGACGGCCTAGCGGTCCTTCCAGGGATTGCTAGGGTGTTTAGCGGTTGTGTGGAGACCGCTAGGGTCCCCCTTATGTCGGTTCGAGCCTTGCGGTCTAGCGATGGACCGCCAGGGTGCCTTAGCAGTCTGGTGAAGACCGCTAGGCTCTGCTTTGCGGTCTAGGGGTGACCGTTTGACCGTGTTTTGGTTGTTTGATGTCAGTGGGTTAGCGGCCTTGCGACTGATAGCTAGGCATCGCCTAGCGGTCAGGCCAAGGACCGCCACCCTGCTTGGCGGTCCGGGAGTGACCGCTTGGGGTTTTGGTTCATCGTCGGCCCTTGCGGTCCAGAGGCGACCGCTAGGCTCCCTGACGGTCCAGAGAGGACCGCCAGGTGGTTCTTCGTGCTCGCCGTGTCTGTTTCGCATTGTGTTGATCCCCTGTCGACCCGGTTGTGACCAAGTGGTCGACCTTCGGTCTCGTGGATGTCCTGGACACCCCGTGGGTTCCGTGATCGAGTTTTGGGTGTCCGGAGGTACCGTGTTACCTCGATTAGCGTGCATGTGGGTTTGAAGGGTCCTGGTCACCCCATGTGTTCCGGACTTTCGTGTTCTCACTAGATTGAGTCACTGTGCGTCGGTATGAGTGCGGTGGGGCTTCCCCGCACGTTGTGGGTTTCTCCGAAAAGTGGTTTCCAAGTGGGCCATGTGTGCGGCCTTGGACTGTGAGTCCAGCCAACCAGCCTGGGACTGGAGGTTTCCGTGTGTCCCTGAGATGAGGGATTGACCCGGAAGCTTGTGAGCTACCTCGGTATTCGTGCTATCATGGTTTCAGACCTAAGGATTAGGCTAGATTAACGGCGTTATGCCGTTGTGTACGACGATCTTGACCCGAGTTTGTGACTCAAGGACCGTTGGATTTTGTAGGTCTAGTGGGCTTTCCAGAGTCTGGTGGCATCGTGCCACTTGTTACTCCATGTTACTCGCGACGGGTGCGTGAGTGACTTTCCGTGTTCACGTTTAGTAACCTCCCACTGGTCGTAGCCTTCTTACGGCATGCGTGCGCTGACCCACCTGGGAGTGGTGGAGCGGCTTAGCTGAGAGAGACAATTTTTAGGCTAGTTACCGTAGGGCCCCTCGCCTTTGCAGCCTGAGTCCAGTTGGGGGGGGGGGAGAAACCAGCTAGAGTACCCGACTTAGAGTGGATGGTCTGTGTGTGCACACATAGTTGGGGGCGTTGGACCCGCGCTGACAAGCGTGACCCCAACTAGTCCTTGTTCGTGGTACTGGTTACTATGTGTCTTTATCTCCACCTAGGGCGTCGCAGCGAGACACTTGAGGCGCACACTAAGTCGTCAGTGGACGCATCCGGCTTTGCTTCTGGTGGACAGTGCTCTCGTCACGTGACATGAGTTTTTCGTGAGTCGAGTTCCGCTTCACGTCTGCGAGACGTGGTCTTGCGTGGAGTTCCGGGTGTTTTCCCGATGCCGAGGTCTAGGGGTTCCGGTGAGTGTCACAGAGGGCTTTTCCCTAGACAGTGGTGAGTTCACGACGGCGTGGTCGTTTTCCTAGTAGCGTGATTAGGGTGGGTTGTAGTCTGGTGGTCCCCCAACCGGGAGATCGGGGTGCATGCTTTGCGATACAGTAGGAGTAGCTGTAGAGCCAAAGTTTTTTACCGGCCACCGTAGTTACTATTCTTGCTGTTACTGTTGTTTTTGTAGCTACTGCTTTCTGTTACCGCCATTGTTTTCGGTTGGGGTTCCGCGGGACCCCTACTGAGCCAGTGACAGGAGGCTCACCCCTGCGTTTCAGGTGCGACGGTTCTTCCACGGCGCTCGAGGGCGTTGCGTGCATGTTCTTAGTTACCAGCTCGTCGGGCCGAGTGCTCACTCGGCATTTGGTACGTTTCAGTACCTTAGGCTGTACTTTATGTTAGACTGGATTCTGTTGTAGTTGTTTATTTATTTCTATTAATTGTTGAATTGTCCTACTTTATTTCCTATTTCTTTGTACCTCCACACTCCCTTTTAGCCCTTCCGATCCCCGGCTCGTGGGCGGCGGGCCAAGATTCGAATGGTATCGGGTTCCTTTCCCGATATCCGGATCTTGGGTCGCTACATGAGGTGGCGGCAATGGAGGGTTACTTGGTTTGGGAAGATGGGTGATGGGAGGCTCGGCGGAGGCTGGTAGTATGGTTGGTGAAGGCATAATGGTTGGAAGGGAGTCATTGGAGGGCCCGGATGACTTGGTGGAGGTTAATGGTATGGTAATTGGAGGTGTAGAAGAGGGAGGTTTGGTGTGCAAGCAGCATCTAAATTTAGTGGGGCGGGAGGTTTGAAGGATAGGGGATGATCCATGGTGCGTCGGTGTGGGTGATGGGAGTATCAACCCATCATCATAACACCAATTGGTTTCGTAAATAGGAGCGGGAACAATGGCGTCTTCCTGAGCAGGGGGTCTTCTTGTGGCAATGGAGGGAGAGGAAAACAGAGAAAACTCGATGTGGGGATTTCTTGAAAACCTTCATATTCTTCACATGCCATCTCCAATTCTTCATAAGCCGGCTCGTGTTCTTCATAATCTGACTCAAGTGGACGCTGCGGTGAAGGCGTATTGATGGGTGATGGAGGTGTATATTGATGCGGAGGGCTTTGCGTATCTAAAGGCGGATGTGGGGGCGGAGGGGCAAAATGTTGTGGAAGATTTTGTGGGGATGAACGCGGAGGCGGAGGGGCACATGGATGAATAGGGTGAATGGGTGGAGGGCAGACAACGTCCACTTGAGCATTGAACTTCGTGGAATCATCTAGCTCACTTGTATATATGATGCCATTGTCATCTCTCCTCTCCTTCCAATCTTTCTCCATCTTAGTTATGTTGTTCATAAAAGCATGAAGGGGATTGATTTGAGGAGGAGGAGGAGGAGGCGGCCGCGGGCTCAAAACTCTCTTTAGTTGTTCCTCCATTGAAGTAAGTTTATCAAGCAGAGTTTGTTGGAGGGGTGTGACTTGAATAACAGAGGGTTGGCATGGGGGCCTTTGAGAAGGGGCCGCATATGATGGCCGTGAAGGGGGGGTTAATGGGCTGACCCATGAAAGGACCCTGTTGGACCGGGGTGCAAGGAATATGTGGGCCTTGGGGCCGTGGAGGAGGAGGAATTGAAGGAGGCGGGTGATGGACCACCCGAGGGGGAGGATGAATAGAAGAGGGAGACGGGTGATAGGCCACTCGAGAGGTAGTGAAAGGGAGATGAGAGGAGGGAGGCGTGTGATGGGCCACCCGAGGATGAGATGAGAGAGGATGAGATGAAGAAGCTAAACCCTCAACAATGACCTTAAGAGCCTGGGTTTGTTGAGGGGTGAGATGCAATTTTTGGGAGACCTTCCTGTGGCGTGGAGGAGATGGTTCCCGAGGGGTAGTGACCCGCGGTTGATGTGAGGGATTATAAAATTGAGAATTACCCACGGGGCGGGCAAAACCATGAGAATGGGAATAAAATCCCTTAGAATTGTGGTGAGAATTATGGATTTGAGGATTGTAAGATGTGCTTGGTTGGCCATCCTCATGATTATAAAAATTATTAGACATGTTACTTTGATTACTGAAGCAAAACATTATGCAAATCAAGTGATAAATCAATCAAAGCAAGTTGCAAAGATCAAACAAGCGAATGTTTATGCTTGATTTTTCTTAGTTGAACCTTGGTGAATTAGATGACTTTAACAAAGTTTGGTGTGATTCACTCAAGGTAAGAACCTAGTTTCAATATGGTTTGCTTCGGTGCCAATTAGGTTGATATATCTCACCATGTATATGCCAACTAAATCCGGGGAACTTCAAGGTACAACCAGCCCGGAACCAAAGAGGGAATCCTTTGGTATCGGAAACTTATGGAGGCCTTGGTTTATGAATTTTGTGTCCAATGATAGGAATACTCAATGGTAGGGTCCTTCCTTCACTAAGATGGGGGTAAAATCTCCTAAAAGGTGTTATGAAAAAGGAAAGAAAAAGTATGTATGAACAAGGATATGAACAAAAACCAATGGAAAATAAGATGAACACTCACATAGTCATGAAAATCATGGCAATCAACATAAGATGAAGCATGGCATTAATTTTTTTTAAGATAAAGAAATAGAAATTTTCTAAAAACCTAACAAGTTGGAATCACTTAGGGAAGGGGGGTGTGCACGCGATGCACAGGGGATGAAAAAATAATAATAAAAAAAGGGAAATGCTACGTGGAGCACAAGGGGGAGATGAACCGTGGGTGCAAAATTGAAAGGACACACGTGGGTGCTAAAAGGAGAGGGTAATCAAAAGAAGAACAAGGGTGGTTCCATCGTGATCGCCAATTTATAGATTATGGAAAAATCCACAAAGGAGGAAATTAATATGAAAAACTAAGGGGGGTGGAAAGGGAGTAAAGAAAAAAGAATGGGAGAGAAGGAAGAGGGAGCATGCGTGGATGTTAATAGGAGGTGTGATCATCAGAGACGCGTGGGCCTCAAAGGAATATGACAATAAATAATAAGGAGGGATCGCGAAGAATACCTTTTAAAGACGGGAGAGATTGTGAGGTCCACCTTCTCTTCCAATGGGCCGTCCGATGGAGAGAGTTTTTCTCTTGGATTACTCTTGCAAAAGACAAACAACAACCAACAATAGAAGAGATTGATTAGAATACAAAGGTGTGTAGCATCAAATCCTTATATGAATAAACATGAAGAAACATGAAGATGAACACATCTTGTTGGTGTTAACTTTTAAACCCCTATGCAAAAAGGTGAAAATAATTATGAATGAAGAGCATGGTGCAAGTGTTGCACAATTGGAGTATATCAACGTGGTTGAGAAGAAGAGAATAAGTAGAAAAGGGAGATGTGCATGCATGCAATGCAAATTAAACTAAAGAAACAAGAAGAGAGAGAATAAGAAGAGCTTATTGGTTTTCTCCAAAAGGGGCTTCAAATCTTCAATTGTTCTCCAAGGGAGGAAGAAGATGCTCCAAGGATGAAGCTTTAGAGTGCATGGGAGTCTCCTCCTCCTCAAGGGGTGCCCTTTCCTCCAGCAGAGTCTCCCCAGGATCCAAGAGTTCGGCCTTAAACCAAAGGGAGAGGGGGGGGGGTCCTATTTATAGAAGAGAAATTCGTGGGTTTAATTCTATTAAAAATATTAAATCAAGTTTTTATTAGATTTGGAAGGAGATATTCATTGGCCAAGTGTCCTCCCAATCTTAGAAAGCCATAGGAATCATTTCCCAAGTGGAAAAGGCACTTAAAATGGGGAAAGAATGGGTTTATGTTGGGTTTGGAATGCTGCAAGAATTGGCGTCAGACCCAGAAGTCGCCATTTAATGAACTACAGTTCAAAAAGGCGCCAATTGAAATTTAAATATAGAAAGTTTAGAAATTTCTAAATATAGAAAAGAATTGACGTCTAGGGGGCTAGATGTCAATTAGGAATTAATATAAATTTTTGATGGAGTTAAAAGCTCAAAATATAGAAATAGAATTCATGTCTAGGGGGCCGGACGCCAATTAATGAATTAGTGACCTTCCAGATAGATGTGGATTCCAGAACAGAACGAATTTGGCTCAAAATATGAAGAAAAGAATTGGCGTCCACCGCCTCGGATGCCATTTAAAGAATTGGCAACCTTCCAAGTTGACGTGGATTCAAAATCACACGAATTCGGCGCAAACCGAAGTTAAAAAATGTAAAATAAAGAATTCACATCCACCGGGATGGATGCCAATTAAAAAATAGTCTAAAAAATCACATTTTTGAAGGAATTGGCGTCCGCTCACGAGGGCGCCAAAACCTGAGAACGCGGTCGCCTTGGCGACCGCATTCATCAAGGGCACCCATTTATTATTATTTATTTATTATTTTTTTGTAGATGCGGTCGCCTAGGCGACCACATTCTCCTGAACGCGGTCGCCTGAAAGACCACGATCAGGCTGGGTCAACATTTTTTTATGTTTTTAGAAATGACGTCTTTTTAGTTGACGTTAATTAAGAAATGGCGTCCATGTGGTCTGACGCTAATTCAAAAAGGCCTCGAAAAATTATAGAAAAATCCCCCCAAAATTAAAAAAATAAAGAAAATAAGGAAAGTTGGGGAAAGCTGAATATTGAAGAAAAATGTAGAAAATCACTCAAATAAGTTGATTTGATGGTCAAATTGGGACATTGCAAGGTAATATGAGATGTACTCAAATTAATGTCAATTTTAGCGTGTCTACAATGGCCTATCCTACAGTAGGACTGGCTTGACTACGTACGGTGCGTTCCCTAGTGCCAGAAATTCGCACACTTGCACCACCAGCCAGCAACACAACCGCATGCCCTGATGGAGCCTTGCCCATTTTCTCGGTGGGGGTAGAAATATTGGGCCCATTTCTAGAAGCCCAAGGGAGGAAGAAATTTCTCATTGTCACCATAGATTATTTCACCAAATGGGTCAAGGAAGAACCTTTGGGTAAGATTATGGGTGAACTAACCTGGAAGTTCATCCTGCGTAGCCTTGTATGTCGGTTCGGGATCCCATGCTTTCTCACTACCGACAATGGCATGTAGTTCGCTAGCGCCGTCTTTCGTGAGAAGTACTCGAAACTGCAGATTTGGAACCAAATGGCCTAGTGAAGAACGCCAACCGGACCCACCTTCATGGCATTAAGACCAGCCTCGAGTGAGCAGGCAAGTCGTGGGTGGATTCTGTAACGACCCGAGAATCCGATTACCGGGAAGGCCCGATAACCCGAGACTCGAACCGTCGCCCACGAGCCGGGAGGGCTCGGAAGGGCTAAAAGGAGTGTGGAGACACAAAGAAATAGGAAATAAGGTAGAACAATTCAACAATTAATAGAAAGAAATAAATGACTACATCTATAATAGAGTCTAGTCCAACAAAAAGTACAGTCTAAAGTAGTAAAAACGTACCACATGTCGAGTGAACACTCGGCCCGGCGAGTTGGCAATTGAGAACCCTTGAACAGCACCCTCGAACCTCGAGGAAGAACTGCCACACCTGAAAAGCAGGGAATGAGTCTCCAAAACAGGGACTCAGTAGGGATCCCATAGAACTCCACCCGGAAACAACGGCGTCACAGAAAGCTGTAACTACTGTTGACACCCGTTTTATGACCAATAAGTCGGGTCATCTCTTTATTCATTATATATGATGCTCCGAGTTGTTCACTCTTCATCGAGTCTCTTTGTTTAGTTGAAGATCATTTCTTGGGTCTTGACTCCTTGGTCGGATGTGGCTCTTTGTGGCATTTCATTTTGACTAAAGCTTAGCAAAACCTTCATTCCTTCTTTTGAACTCCATTGATAATAACGGTTTGTCCCAGGCGCGTTTCTTCCTTCTAACGGATGGGTCCTGGGCCGTTGCTCCTTGAAGAGTCCTGAAGCTTAAGGTCTTGTTCCAAATCTTATCCTATGGCCTATATGTTGAATATAACGATCTGTCGTGCAGCCGTTGTTTCATTCTGATGCCCTATGCCTTGGCCGTTGCTTTCTTTACAGAGTCCTATTGTTTTGATATTCTTCCTGTTAATCTTATCTCTTTGGGGATAAAGTTGAAATTAGTGGATGTTCCTTGATGCGTTATTTCACTGTGGCGGTCTGTCGTGCAGCCGTTACTTCCTTCAGAGAGTCCTGGCAGTTCAGGCCTTTTCTCTGCTACTCTGTGGTCGAGATAAGAACTTGGATTGACGATATCTCTTCCAAATCTGATCCCCAGGACCTTCTGTTTGATTCTATGGACTCTTGGTGATATTATCTTCAAGGATTTGCTAAGAGTTATCCCTTTATCTTGCTGGATTTTCCTCTGCTCGACCTGAGGGTTTGAGGGTCTATAAATAGAACCCTTGACTTCATGGTCTAAAAAGGAGGAAATTCTATTTTTTGCGACGAAGTGCTGTCGCATTCTAGAGCCACGATTGATCAAGGAGAAGTGCTTCTCACGTTCGTTTGCTGCCTGGTGAAGGGAGTATCTGTTCCTCTTGGTTCCAAAGTTCATATTTGCATATTGAATTCCTTTTCCATCTCCCTTTCATCATAAGCATTATTTCTCTCCTTTCTCCACGTTTTTCACTGGTTTTCATCATCTAAACTTCCTCCCAATCTTTTAAAAAGTCCAGAGGGGTTAAAAAACCAAAACCTCCCGGTTTACAGGTCCACCAGCACGAGGCCCAAGTCTTCTAGCCGGCTGGAAGAGTTGGAGTTAAAAGGATTCACGCTTTGCTACTGCAGGTTATTTAACGGTCTCTTGCAGGCGCGTCAGATTCTTCCAGCGGTCTATCGAGCGACCGTCACTTCCAAGTGACGTACAGGGTTCTGGCCGTTACTTTCAGCTGACCTGCAGGTCTTCTTTAGGTTTCTCTCCCGTGGGCGGGTGTTTCATCCACCTATTTCTGCGGTATTTTCAGGTCTTTGACTTGTTTTTACTTTGGTGGCGATCACGTCTTTCTTAGTATTGGGCATTAGCTTTCTCTCTCACATCTCATATCTTCTATTTTCTTGCTTGTTCCACCCTCGCGGTGTGTTTTTATTTATTTCTTGCTCCACTCCCCGGCGTGTGCTTTTCTTTATTTCCTTAGCTTAGTTTGATTGAGATAGTATGCCCATGCTAGAGCTAGCTTTGATTGCCTAGGTTCATGGTCACATGTTCATAGGTTAAGAGAAGGTCTTTGATTACTTGCTTGTCATCTTATCACGTTCACACAAAAACCCAAGAAGAGCAGATAGGCAAAATAAATCAACAGATAATTTTTTGGCGATCACGGTGGGATAACTTGTGCCAATCGTGCTTTTGATTTCTGTTAAACCTGCCATCATCTCGTGTTGTTCCCCTCCCGTTTTCCTCTTATTTCCTGTTGATCCTGGTTTTTTGAGTGCTCTGACGGCCCTGTGTCCCTGCGTTAGAGTCCTCTGACGCAGGGTCATTAGACCGCCACATCTGTTCTGCTGCGAGAGTTTTCACGGTCTTTTCCTGTTACTTCTGGGTGATTTTGGCTCTCTGGTTCATTTGACGGTCCTACCTCCCTGCGTTATATTTTTTCTGGCGGTCTGGTTTTCGACCATTATTTTCTTCTGACGCAGGGTCCCTCGACCGTTATACTCCAGACAGGTACGCATCCGAGGTGCATTTATTTCCGCAATTTCTGCTGTGACTCTTTGCTTGGGTGATACTTGACTTCCTCCTTGCTTTGTTTCATATCTCCATATCATTGTGTGCATCATTGATTGCTAGATTTTAGGCTAGACTTTGCATGCACTCCGGTGCACATAGGACCCTTCGTCTTTTGATATCCTAGATTGCATTTTCCTACCTTGGTGTGCGGACCTCTCGTCTCCTTATTCCTTGCGGCCGCCTAGGAAATCACACCAGGGACCTCCATAAGTCCCCACGAGCCATGGATTCCCACACGGACGCCAGGCTGGTTGTACCTTTCCCACCCCGTGTCTAGGGTTGCATAAGTGAAGGAGTGATTACACTTAGAGTCAAACCAAGTCCCATACCCATCTCCTATTAGGAACCCATTATTGAGAGCACATTTCAATCAATTCACTAAAGTTCCGAAGGAGAAATCACAAGAATCTTGCTGCATCATCTTAAACAACTTGGTTGACTTGGGGTGTCTTCATCTTTTATCACTTACATCTTTTGTTAAAACATCCGAGTTTGGTTACTCATTGTGTGATTGTTTGTGTTGATTGTTTGCATCGTCAAGGTTGTCCGTTGCATGTGGAGTTGTTTTCGTCCGTCCGAACCATCTCCTCAAGTCAATTCCTTCTTCACCTTCTATTCCAATCCTCTCTTCGAGTCCGCCATGGCATCATTCAATCCTCCCCGTTCCCAAGAGGACTCTCTTCCTCAAGGGCTCCTTGAAAACCCTCCTAGGGTTATCACCTTTTCTTCCGGAGAGGGGACTACCCCTCTTCCATCCTCCACTTCTATAGAAGGTGGTCAAGCTACCCCTTCTCTCTCCACTCCTTCCGCGGGCTCCATCCTTCATATGATGGCCCAATTGGATCCGACCCAACTTCAAGTTCTTTATCAGGCCATGCAAGGGTCCAACGCATCTCCTTCTAAATCCAACCCTCCTGTCGATCCATCTAGAATTAGTGGGCCCTTTGTCCAGCCCACTCCGATTGATCTCACCCCGGTCCAACCCCGGACCATCACTTTCACAGGCATGGAGACGGGCCAATCTTCCAACTCAGCCTATCAATCTTTTGATAAAGGGAAGTCACCAGTCCCTTCCTTTGCTCAGGTGGATCATCATACATCGGGCCCGATAGCTCCGCAAGTTCTCATGGGCCCTTCAGATTTCTTGCGC
This sequence comes from Amorphophallus konjac, assembly GCA_022559845.1. Lineage (NCBI taxonomy): Eukaryota > Viridiplantae > Streptophyta > Magnoliopsida > Alismatales > Araceae > Amorphophallus > Amorphophallus konjac. The sequence continues at coordinate 166,526,125 of CM040129.1, read as the reverse complement.
CCTCAGCAAGGGGTGGCTCAAGCCCATTCTAATCTAGGCCAATCTCAGGCCCAATATCCTTCTTATGGGCCCCCCATCTCTACTGTTTATCCCTCCACTCCTGCCTATGGGCTTCCACCTTCTGCCATAATCGTTCCATCGGCTCCTCAAATTCAATCAGCGTCCTTCACTACCCCTGCTCCCTCCCGAGAGCAGGAGTTGCTTGATAAATGGACCACCATGCAACAACAACTCGATTTCCTCCAGAAGCGGGTTGGCCCACAATCTTTGGCAGATGTTCCTGTCCCGAGCTTCCAGAACATCCGGTTCCCTCCGCAATCAGAGCTCCCCAACTATCGCAAGTACGATGGGAACGGCAACCCCTTCATTCATGTGAGGGATTTTCTATATGAGTCGGCGCAGTTCCAATATGATGATCGCCTTATGGCGTACTTATTCCGCCGATATTTGGATGGTGTTGCTCTGGAGTGGTTCTACTCTTTGCCGCTAGAAGAAGCTGAAAGTTTCAAGGTAGTAAAGGACAAATTCATCCAGCGGTTCCAAGACAGGGTCGGCCCAGAATACTCGTTCACAGATCTGGTGGCCGAGAAGATGAAGCCAGATGAGGAGTTCGCCACTTATGCAGACAGGTGGAGACAGATGGCTGCTAGAGTGCCTGGCCACATTCCGGAGGAAGAGAAGGTCAAGCTATTGATTTTAAATGCTACTCCGACCTTCCGGAACATCCTGGCAATGAATGACATAGCCAACATGCACCAGCTCCACAGCCGGGCGCGCTTCATACAAACCCAGTTTAAGGATTTCCCCATACATTCCCTGTTTGAAAACCAAAAGCCCAAATATCACAAGAAACCACAAGGGCCGGTTACCGAGGGAGTCCAGACAAACGAACAAGTACAAGCCGTTGCCTTTCCATTTCAAACCGCACCTTTCCGCTTCCCCCAAAACCCCCGTAATTCACAGAATCCCGCTCCACAAAACTTTCAAGCCACTCCGCAAAACCCTCCGCCTACCTTCACCACTCCACAAAATGCCTTCGTCACTCCACAACAACCACCACCACCTCCGCAATACCATAACGTCCCCCCACCTAACGGCTACAACAACAACCCAAACAGCAAGCTCCCGGCTCCCAGGAGAGCTCAATACCCCCCATTGCCAGAGACACTTACAGATATCTTCTCCGCCCTTATGTCAGTGAATGCAATCCAACTTCCTCCAGAACGGCCCAATTGGAACCCGGCCGTTGATCAGACAAAATATTGCATGTTCCATAGGCAGCCAGGCCACACCATTGAAGGATGTTTCCAGTTCCGAGATCTAGTCTATGATCTTCATGAGGGACAGAGAATCGATTGGGCCGCGATGCATCGGGCCATTGTTGAGATTAAAGAGAAGAGAGGGCAGCAGCCAAGGCAGCAAGTGTAGCAGCAACAAGCACCGCAGCCACAGCAGCTACCGCCACAACAGCAACTACAACAGGCTCAGGATCTGGGGATCCATCAAAATCCGATGCCAAATCATCCGCCTGCTCCACAGCAACCTCAGCCGCCAGCACCGGCTCAAGTGAACGTAGTTCAACCCCCAGCCCCTAATGCCGAGTGGTCTTTTGATGACGATGGCGCCACACCGCAAGTCATCACCCTCCACCACAACCACCGCAATCCTCTTACCCCCTCCTTCGTTCTTCCCTCACACCCAATACCCTCTCCACTTGTCCTCCCATTTACACCCGCTCCAACAAATTCACTACCACCCACCACTCCGTCATACCCTTCACCACTTACCTCTGCTACCATCATCACGCCATCGCCTAACCCATCACCTATCTTGACGCCTCCACCAACACTCCCTCCATCCGTACCATCCACCATCACCATCCCGCCTTCCACCAATCCTTCACCCATCATCCGCTCACCACCACTCACCACCATCACCAACCTTACACCCCACCAAATCATCTCCCTCGCACAGCCTACGCTGCTCATCCACCCCGCAGGGCCCATCATGCTATCCACTGATGCCGCGGCCGCTTCAAGTTATGCTTTAAGAAGCGGGAAGATGTTCCATCGGAACTACCCTACTACTTCTAATCCCCAGTATTCTCAGCCGACGGTCGAGCAGGAAGAAACTGAACCTTTGCCGGGTACTCAATATGACTTGCTACATCATCTGGATCGAGTGCCCGCTAAAATATCTGTGCTGGAGCTGATCAAAAGGTCTACCCTTCATCAGGATGCACTGAGAGATTTTTTACAGAAGGTAATGGTCAGCGAAGACATGGCAGTCGATAGTTTACCGACCGCACTGGCTACTATCTCAAAGGGGCCGGCAATTACATTTTCAGAAACTGAGCTAGCACCTCCGGAAGCACGGCAGATGCCGCTCTGCATTACAATCACTCTGAATAAAGTCAGCATTGAAGCATCACTGGTTGACACAGGGGCTTCAATCAATGTATGCCCACTCAGCACTCTATGAGCTTGCAACATATCCGAAGAGTTATTACGACCTACCCCAACCACTATAGCAGCATATGACAACTCAAGGCGAGCATGTCACGGGGTAGTCACTATCCAAGACGAGCTCGGACCTCTTACAATGGCCGTAGAATTCTACGTGCTGGACATTGACCCTATGTTCAAGGCTATCTTGGGTCGTCCGTGGATTGATACACTCGGCGCCGTACCCTCCACCGCACATCAGTGCGTTAAATTCCCTTTCCAAGGGAGGGTCGTCAAAGTTAAAAGCTTGTCCACAGTGCAGTCAGTTAAGGCCATTTCAGAACAGATTCTTCCCACACTTTGGCCAAGCAGCCGGCCCGTCATATTAGTGCTGGACTTAAACTTCCCTTGGGCTTATACACCTCCTAGGCCTGTTACTACTCCAGTTAACATCAAAGTGAAGCCTCAGATTCGAGATTCCAAGGGCTGGAATATCATACTGAAACTAGGCTATCAACCAGGGAGGGGCCTTGGTGCACAATTACAAGGAACGACCACGCCCATACCGAAGGGAAGGAAGATGGGCAGGAGAGGTCTCGGCTACCGAGAAACTGCATTATCAATGATGGGTGATTCTGGGCCGCTCACCTGGGATTATCGCCAACATTTTGTTAGAGGACCTCTCCAGCCCGGCACACTAACTTCAAAATCAGTTCAGCTGGAAAGAGATACGGTTTGTCCGATTGCCAGTCCGCCCCCATTGCCAGGAGGGTTAGATGATGACATGCTTGACTATAGCCGGGCCTTTCAGGGGCTCTTTCATGAAGAAGAACGCCGAAAGCAACAAGAAGTTCGGCTTGTTCAGTGGAGGTCGAAGGAGCGGCCAGTTGATGGTCTACAGGAAAGGGGGAGCTCTACAGTTGTCTTTTCTTGGTCTCCCTCACGATTTCAATCTATTTTTCAGCAAGGGGACTACATACCCCGTCTTCCTCCTATCATGGTAAATCCGTCTTTCATTGATCCACCTGAGATTCTCTTTATTCCTTGTGCTTGCGGGCAGTGCCCGCGCATTGACCTATCCACTCTCTTCACTCCTCCTCCTCCCAACGCTCAACTCCACGAGATGTGGTTCTCCTCTTCCGATCCTTTCTTCGACTGCATTTTCCCCGAGCTGTTCCCCATGCAGCTCCCACCTCCTCCATCTTGTTGTGTAGTCTCCGCTGATCTCCAAAAAAAAAGTCTAATTTGAAACGGGAATTTCAGTGGAAGATTACGCTATCCTGTCTTCCATTAGGGTCCGTCGAGTCTAGGGAAGTAGAGTCAGTTAGGTCTAGAGAAGTAGGGTCTTGTTCTAGGTCGTCCAACCCTTCCTCCTCTGATCCGCACCCGCTTGCTCATGCTTCCCGATCAGTTCCTGATAGGTTCTTGCAAGATTTAGCTCAGCGTTGCCATGCTCTGTTGAAGTGCCCGGAATTCGTTGCTACGGCCATCGTGATAGAAGATGATGAGGAAATAGAAGGGGTGTGGAGCGACGACGGATTTGGCGTCTATGAGATTTTGGACGAGAAGGATCCGATTAATGAAGACAGCAATGTAGATGACATTGCCGATCTGTATGCACAAGGACTGAAGAGATTCGACGAGCCGTCATCAGTAGTGGATGAACCTACAAAGGAAATCGACTTGGGAACTGAAGAAGATCCAAGGCCTATCATTATTGCTGCTAACCTCCCTCCACAAGTAGAAGAGGATTTAATCAAAGTTCTAAAGGAGTATAGCGATTCCTTTGCCTGGTCTTACGAGGACATGCCAGGTCTTGACCCCTCTTTAGTGGAACATCGACTTGTGCTTAAACCAGGGGCAACACCTGTCAAACAACGGTCAAGAAGATTTCACCCCCACATGGCCTTGAGGATCAAGGAAGAAGTCGACAAGTTATATAAGGTCAGATTCATCAGAGTTGTTCTATATCCTCAGTGGGTGGCCAACATAGTCCCTGTTATCAAGAAGGATGGAAAAGTATGTATTTGCATCGATTTCAGGGATCGTAACAAAGCCAGTCCTAAGGATGATTTCCCGCTGCCTCATATAGACGTCCTAGTAGACAACACCATCGGGTATGAAGCTCTTTCATTCATGGATGGATATTCGGGCTACAATCAAATCCATCTCGCTCCCGAAGATTAAGAGAAAACTTCCTTCACCACGTCTTGGGGCACGTACTGTTATGTGGTTATGCCATTTGGTCTGAAGAACGCGGGCGCCACCTATCAAAGGGCGATGATGGCCATCTTCCACGACATGATGCACATCTATATGGAAGCTTACGTGGATGACATTCTGGTGAAATCAAGAACTAAGGAAGAACACCCCTCTATCCTGGCCAAGGAACTACAGAGAGCCAGGGAGTACAAGCTCAAGATGAATCCGAAGAAGTGTGTATTCGGAGTCTCCTCAGGGAAGCTGCTAGGCTTTATAGTGAGCAAACGAGGGATCCAGATTGATCCTAACAAGGCACATGCCGTCATGGACATGCCTCCGCCAAAGAATATTACGGAACTTCAATGATTGATTGGTAGATTGCAATTCATCTGAAGATTCATATCCCAGCATTCCCAAAGGTGCCGTCCGTTTTATGAATTGCTTAAGGCAGGGGTCGAATTTGAATGGAATCAAGACTGTCAGAAGGCCTATGAGGACTTAAAGGAATATCTATCCAATCCCCCGATTTTGCAACCTCCTGTCCCTGGGAAACCCCTAATCTTATATATCTCGGTCATTGAGGACTCCCTAGGGGCGGTCTTAGCGCAAGTGGATGATGAAGGAAAAGAGCGGGCTGCATACTATCTCTCTGGGTTGTTTAATCCAGCTGAATCCAGATACACCGCTATGGAGAAGACTTGTGCCGCCTTAGTGTGGGTAGCTCAGAAGTTGAAACACTATTTTCTTGCCCACCCAGTTAGGTTGATCTCTAGAATGGACCCGATCCGTTATCTCTTAGAAAAGCCTGTCCTTTCTAGTAGGTTGGCTCGCTGGCAGAGCTTCCTCTCTCAGTTCGACATCACCTTTGTTGTTCAGAAGGCGGTCAAAGGATATGCCATTGCTGAGCATCTCGCTCATCTCCCCATTCCTCACACCGATTCCATCCAGGACGATTTCCCTGATGAGCATCTTTCTGTTATCTCTCATCACCCCTTCTGGTCTCTGCACTTCGATGGTGTACTCAATTCTCAAGGCCGAGGGATCGGTGCTGTTCTGCTTACTCCAGAGGGGGTGACCATCCCCTTTGCTTATCAACTTCGATTTCTTGCTGCCAACAACATCGCTGAGTATGAGGCTCTCCTGGCTGGACTAAAGCATGCCTACCTCTTAGGTGCACGTTATTTAAACATTATAGGAGATTCTCAGCTCGTCCTACGGCAAGTTCTGACTACTTACCGTACTCGTGACCCCAAGCTCAAGCCTTATCAAGATCTGGTCACGCTCCTTGCCAGGCAATTTCGTAAGCTAATCTATATCCATACTCCCCGTTCTTAGAACATTCTAGCTTATCCTCTGGCATCCCTTGCTTCTTCCCTATCTTTCCCTCTCAGTCGGAGCACTGAGACTATCATCATTCAGAGATTGGACGCACCATCTCTTCAGGATCCTTGGTACATCAATCTTAAGAAATCTGTAGAGGCAAGAGCTGAGAAGGAAGATCTTAAGGAAGTATCTTTAACAGAGCTAGAAGAGATTCTGGACGAAGAAGAATTGCCTTGGTATCATGAAATCGAGTTGTTTTGTAAGGAGGGATTGTTCCCAGAAGGGGTAAATGCTGAGCAACGCAAGTCAATCAGAATAGCCGCCGCAAGGTACACCGTTGTTGCAGGAGAACTGTACAGGCGCGCTACTAATGGGATGCTCATGAGATGCTTAGATGATGTTGAAGCTTGGAAGGTGGCTGAAGCAGCCCATTCTAGTGAGTGTGGGGGTCATGTCAATGGCCAGGCGCTAGCGAAGAAGATCCTAAGGCAGGGCTACTATTGGCCCACTCTAGAAGAAGATTGCTCCCTCTATGTCCGGAGGTGTCTTAAGTGCCAACTCCACGCTGATAAAATTCATTCTCCAGCTTCATCTCTCCATCCTATGACCGCTCCTTGGCCATTCTCTATGTGGGCCTTTGACGTTGTCGGCCCGCTTGGTGATCTTAATTCCCAGATCAAGCAGAAATCCTTTATCCTTACCGCCACTGAGTACTTCACCAAGTGGGCCGAAGCCGAGGCGTACGCAGAGATCAAAGATACAACGGTGTGCCACTTTCTTATGAAGAATATCATCTCGCGGTTCGGAGTGCCAAGCAGCATCATCACCGACAACGGATCCCAGTTCGTTTCCAAAGAGCTTAAGGACCTATGTAAGAAGTTCAAGATTACATTGCATTATTCATCTCCATATTATCCTCAAGGCAACGGCCAAGCCGAGGCCACTAATAAAACCCTTCTTAAAATCATCAAGAAAACATGTGAAGCTCATAAGTTCTCTGATTGGCCAGAAAGATTAGTGGAAGCTCTGTGGGCTTACCGCACCTCCGTCCGTACCCCTATGGGACAAACTCCCTATTTTCTTACCTACGGGATGGAGGCGGTGCTCCCATATGAGATCCTGATCCCTTCCCTTAGAGTGCAGCTTGATAAGGAACTTAATCTCGATGAACGTCGAGAGGCATTGCTGGTTCAGTTGGAACTCTTAGATTAGAAGAGGATGAATGGGGCCGATCATGTATCCGTTTATCAGAAGAGGGTTTCGCGTTATTTTCAAAAGAAGGTAATCGAATGTAAGTTTCAAAAGGGTGATGTGGTTTTGAAACGAAAATTCATTCGTTCTGCAGGTCCTAGGTCTAAATTACAACCTAATTGAGAAGGGCCGTTTGTCATAAAAGAAGTTTATCCGGGAAATGCTTATCGTTTAGTAAACGCGGAAGGTGAGGAGCTCTCTCACCCGTGGAATGGGTTGTATCTTAAGCGTTTCTTTCCTTAGAGTCTAACCATGTGCTACCCCGGCAGCAAGATGTTCCTCCTTTCACTAAAGGAGTCCCGAGTGAGGCAATCGCACACTACACGACGTCCCTGGTCAAGTTTTCCACGTTGAGAAAGGACAACATTTCTCCATGGCCATGCTTTGGGGGAAAGTCGAGGTCCCTGTCCGTTTCTTCCTTCAGCTAAAACCAGGGGCAAGAGGTGAATAAGGAGGCGATAACCGATCCAAACACCCTCACAAGAGGAGGTCTCAAATAGGGGCAGTCCGTTATGACCTGACGCCACAAGAAACAAAAGAGACAGCGAAGGGGCATTCTCTATGACAAAATCAAAAGCATCACCTCAAAGTCGATATAGTATGAATTATGAATTCCAAAGCTCGAGAAAGGCAAAGCAAGAAAAGCTAGGCATGACAAGAGTGGCAGTACAGTTCCCCGCGGGACGTTATGAGCCCGATCGCATGCATGCCTAGGGTGGATTAAGGTTCGATGACGGACTCAAAGCCCCGGCACAACAGACCAAATCTCTAATGGGTTGTACGGAAAGGAAATCAAGTCTTAAAAAAAACTTCTATATCTGGCCTAAAGCTTACCCCCCGTATTCTGTTTTTCTTTTAGGACCAAGATTAGTACCCTGGGTATGGCCCTGGCAGAAACACCGTCATGACAATTGGACCTTGTCCAGGGGCCGTCACCTTCTCTCACACCAACCCCCGGACTCGATATCAACAAGGAAGGGCTCACACTGCTGGGGAAGCACTGGTTTTCCAAAAGCCAAAAAATCAAATATTTTTAAAATCCAAACAAATTAAATATTTTCCAAAATCCAAAAAAATCAAATATTTTCAAAATCCAAACAAATTGAATATTTTCAAAATCCAAACAAAATCAAACATTTTCTAAAATCCAAAAAAAAATCGAAAATCCAAAAACATCAAATATTTTCAAAACCCAAACAAATCAAATATTTTCAAAGTCTCACAAAAATCAGATATTCTCCAAAACCCCCGAAAAACACCATCATATGCATTGCATGCATTGCATTATTTTTATTATGTTTTCTGCCTATTTAACAAGGCTCCACCCCCTGACCAAATATTAAGAAATGGTCATTATCTAACTTGCTTCAAGGTAAGGGGTTGAGTCTAAGAACAGATCTAACTTGTTTCATGTTTAAAGTGTGCGCAGAACACAGGATCAAGATCAAAGTGAGAAGCTCACAATTATGCAGATTCAAAGGCTGTAACGCATCATCGCCAGGCCGCTACAGTCATCCAACGGTCATATCCTTACCGTCACTCCTCTTCTTGCATAAGCTTTCTTTCTTTCAGCAGCCATCATTCTAACGGCCAGGGTTACGACCGTTACTTACTCTAACGGCCTGAGTCTTGACCGTTACATCCCTCAGAGAACATGGTTCTTCGTGCTTTCATTCTGACGGCCTATCGTCAGACCGTCATTTCTTTATAGCGGCCCATTGCACATCCGTTACATACTCCAGAGGCTCTGCCTATTCACATCATTCCAGACGATCAAGCCACAAAACTCTTGCTCATTCAACTGTGAGAATCTCATCTCATTCAATCAGGCTTAATGAAAAATGAATTCACAAAATTCTAACTTTTTGTCATATAAGAAACATCTCTCATAAATAAAAAAAATAAATCAAGCTACATTAAGTTTTTTATCTGCAAGAGGGCGGATCTTCCTCAACTCTTTCACGTAGCCTCGGCGTGCTTCGTCGTTCTCTTCAACTTCTTCATGCCACGGGCGCACTTTGCTGATCTCCCACATGGTCAGCGCGTTCCAGATCGCTCTTTCATCCTCCTCGGTCCCCATCTTCCTAGATAGAAGGGGAGGGTAGTGTGATAGTGTAGGAGCTTGGGTTCTTGGAAGTCCGATCTGAAGATGGCACCGGTGCGGGTTGTAGATTGCCATTGTAGTATTCCCCACTCACTGGAGGTCCAGGCCTTGACACCGCGGTATTTTAAGAGGAGTGCTTCGAAGGATTCTTGGTCGCATATTGAACTTGTCTATTGGCAAAGTGTTGAAGAAGAGGCGCCATTCATCCCGAGTTCTCTTATCCGCCGTCTTGCATTCAACCTGTGATGAGTATCCAAATGCCCCTCCAATGAAGAAGAGAGGGTGGCTCCCGAAGATTCGGCTGGCTGAAGTTATGTCTACCTTTGGTTGGAATTTGACTCTCACTCCTATCCAGCACTCAAGGAGTATCATAGAGCCGAACAAAGGTCCTCCTAGACAAGCTGAACTTAGTCCTTCATAGAGGTATGCGAGGATCACTTGAGAGATGGACGTTCCCCGCCACAACCCACTAATAATGCTGAGATTTTTTATGTCTAAAAGGTGGTCGGTTGTGGTGAAAAGGAAGACTCCGCATAAGCACACCGCCACCGCCTTGGCTATTGCTTCGTGTCTCTCCCACTTGTTCTTGCAATGGGACACTATCCATTGTGCCAAGGGTATCAAATGAATGTGGTGTGGGCTGATCATGGTCCTCACGTCCTTCGGATTATGGATAAAATCACTCAAGATCAAGGACGGGTCAATAGGCTCAACCGTGTAGCAAACCCGGTCTTCATCCCCCACCTTAGTCTTAGGAAGGGCTAGGTAGGTCTCTACCTCTTCTAATAGGACTGTCGCTTCAAAGGAAGGGAAGATGAAGGTATGAGTTTGTGGATGCCATAGTTCTACAAGAGCTGAAATACTTGGCCAATCTAAAGATAATTTCAGGAAGTTTTTGCCTAAGACCAAGAGAGGTTGAAGGTGCCATACTTTAAGGATTAATGTGACTTCTATAGGGAGTGCCTTTACCATGGGAGCCACCCACTTCAAATTTGAATAGCATCTTGGGCCAGGAAGGGGCTTAAGAAGGAGAAGAAGAAGAAGTCATGAAAGGAATTGAAGTGCAGAAAAATTCTGAACTTGGTTGGGTTATTGGGACTTACCACCTTTTGAGCATTAGAGCTTAGGTGCTTGGGAATAGAGGTTAGCCGTTGAAGCTCTCCGTGTTCCTTTCTTGTAGCCTTAGGTCCGATGTAGACCTTCTCCTCCATAACCATCACCTCAAAGCTTCTCTTCACCTTGATTTCTGCCTTTAGGAGTGGTCTTTCAGCCCTAGAGCAGAGGTTTCAGCAAAGCTACGATTTTTGGTTGAGTTTCCAAGTTTTAAAGGCTTGATTTTGGTTTTAGAAGGATAAGACTTGAGTTAGGAGGCCTTATCTTCAATCTAGATAAGTTCTAGTGGGAGATTAAGTGGATAAATCTCGGGTTTAGGCTCTCACGGCTCAATCCGTCTCGGAACACAACTCAGGCTCCAACGGTCTATCGTGGGACCGTCATTTGTCTCTGACGCGCCGGAATGGGGCCGTCGCATTTCCTGTAGGTTCAAGTTCGCCCGATCCTGTTCTGTGAAGTTTGACGGTCCAGCGTATGACCGTCATTCTTTCGTAACGCGTGAACCCTGAGCCGTTACACCCTCAGCCGTTCAGCTCCTTGGCTTCTGGGCTAAACATTTCCCGACGGTCTTGGTCAGGACCGTTGCTTCACCCCGACGCGTCTCCTTTGGGCCGTCGCATTTCCTGCTAGTTACCCTGCAAACCATCGCTCTGCCATGATCAACGGCCTAGCATTAGGCCGTTATTTGTCTTTGACACGCCTTCCGTTGACCGTCACTTTTCTTGCAGCCCCAGCTACAATTTGACCACTGTCATGGTTAACGGCCCTTATCCAGCGTGTTATTTGATTATGACGGTCTTAACCTGGACCGTTACATTCTCTGCTGCTGAATTGAGGCTATTCCTTCCTGCCCATGCCTAGACCTGGCGGTCTTTCACATTTTACACCTCCTTCTCCACACATTCTCATGCACAACTATTTTCATTCTTCACACACATGCATTCATACACACATCATACACATTCATCATCACATACAATCCTTCATTTGTTTTTGGCATTTCACAAACACACATTCCTGCACAAAATAACAAAAGACCAAAAAGAAATTTCTTTTTTCACTCTATTTTTCTATATAAGTCATGTACAAGTGATAACAAAAGGCAAAGAAAAAAATATATATATATATCACTCGGCCGGCTTATCTCTCAGGCCGCCATCACTATCTCCGGTACCCTTGGGCTGCCTGGCTGTTGGTCCCATGGCGCTGTGCTCACCCTCTGGCTGTCGTCTCTGGTCCGCTTCCTCGTTCCTCCGATGGCCGGAAGAACTGGTAAAATACCCGCGAACTCCGCTGATAGGGGCCACGCTCTGGCTCCGACTGCTCGTCCCCGACTTCTTCCCTAGAAGCCGGAGTGCATCATTCAAGGCCCCAATCGTGCCCTTCATCTTGAAGGTCTGCACTCGGAACTGATCTCGCTCGCCTCTTACACGTACGATGTCAGCCCTGAGTCGCTCCATCTCTCCGTCATCCGGGCGTCGCGGGGTCTCCGCTCGCAATCTGGCCATCTCCGCCAGCACAAGCGCTGTTTCTGCTCGGGCTCTCTCCTCTCGGCCCGGCTCCTCTCTATCTCCGCCTGGAGATGCTCTACCTCCGACCGAGCCTGCCTCGCCTCGGCCACTGCTGCGGCTACCTCTCTCGGCTGTAGATTGCATTTCATATAGTTAATCATAAGGCATTTAATTGGCATCATCATGAGCATAAGCATTTTAGCATCTTACCCGCTCTGCGAGGGTGGCCTCCCCCTCCTCGGCCCGGGCAACCGCCCGAGCAAACTCGGCGTCCTGCTCTGCCCTACCTCCCGCAAGCTGAGAAGAAGACGATGAGGCATCTGGTCCAGCGCGTTGGGCTCTTTCGGCCCGCTGAATTTAGAAATCATGGTTAGGAGTCATGATTAATCACATTAAGCATCATAATCATAATCATTTAAGTTTAAGTTTAGAGTCTCACCAGGAGCTCCAGGGCGGTCTGGTACTCGTCCCGCTGCTGGATGGTGGAGTGAAGTAATCCCTCCAGCTCGGCTATCCGTTCCTGAGGGTCTAGCTGCATTTAGAAAGCATGTGAGTCATTTACATATAGCATTGCATTTTTTGCATATAAAGAGGTTTAAGGTTTAGAGTTGCATACCGATCGTCGGGTACCTCGGTACACCCGGTCACCGTAGAGTCGAGCGAAGGCCTTCAGGTATGCCTCATCGCTCTCGTCTCGCTCCTTCACCGCCCGGCCCCGCTTGTTCCAATCGTGGACGTACTTCGCCTTCCGGGCGCACCAATCCACGTTGCCGTTGATACCCCTTGCCGACTTGCCTGGGCGGTCATCACTACGGCGTGGAAAGGTCACCTCGGGCTGGTGTAGTCCCCGAGTCCGCAGGATCAGCCTATAATGCAGAGGCTTGATGATATGGATGCAATGCAACCATATGTCTCGTCCCCGGTACGACAAGGCCGCCTCCACCCACGGCTGACCCGTGTAACCCTCGCCGCGGTACGGGATCCATCTCACCTGAAAGCATTCAGTCCATTCATTAACATTTTTAGAAATATTAACAACATGTAGAAGCATTTAAAGGCGTGTAGAAGCATTTAAAAGCGTGTAGAAATCATTTCGAGTTCTGGACTTACCGACGTGTGTGGGTAGAAGTCCAGGTCGTCCTGGATCGTCCGGGTTAGTCTGATGATCGACCCTGTGTCCCTCGCTACCGTCCATCGCCTCGCGATCGGGATGCGGCCGGGGTGGAGTAGTGTGCCTCTCCCGATGCCTGGGAGATACATGTAGCTCCAGATGTGCATTTTAGAAATCAAGTCAGTCAAATTGCATAGTCATTTGCATGACATTTTTTGCATAATATAGAAAGCATTTAAATTGCACTCACCTGCAGAAAAGGTGAGAAGCCGCCCAGCATCGTCTGTCGATCCGTCGTGCTGAGGGACTCGAACAGGAACGTGAGCACTGCTGCTCCCCATGCATATCTCCCGACTCTGTGCAAGTTTTCTATCATCGGAAGCAGTCTGCAACTGATGACGTCCGCTCGAGTCGCGAAGAGGAGCTTCCCGAATAGAAGCATCAGGAAGCGTCGCAGTACTTTATCTCCCTCAGGTCCTGCCTCCGTCGCCACGTGAGGGCGCACCTGGTCTATCACTCTGCCCAGATGCTCCTCGGGTAGCTCTCCTACGGCAATCGCTGCTCCTCTCAACCCCAAGCTCTCCTGCAGTACTGATCTCGAGAGTTGAGATGAGGACTATCCCGGTCTGATCAAATCCAACCCGAGCAGCTGCTGTGCCATCTCCCGGTAATCACCGTATGTCCATCCTGTCACTGCAGCTCCGTGGACTCTCAATCCTGTAATCCTCGCTATGTCTTCTAGTGTGGGGATCATGTGGCCCCACGGGAAGATGAACGCCCTGCTGATCAGGTCCCACCTCTCCTGCAACGCGTACAGCAAGGGTGTGTCCATCCGGATCACCTCGATGCTGAGCACCTCGACGAATCCCATCCCGGCCAGTCGTTCTCTCTGGAAGTCGGGCAATGCCTGATACTGCCCGGATCTGCAGCCAGGAGATCCTTGATCTTCGCTTTCCCTGCATGTCATTTAGATCATAAGTTAGTTGATTGCATCATAAAAATATTGCATAAGCATTTCAAAATGATGACAAAATAAAAATTTGAAATTGAAAACCCAAAAAACAGTTTGAGTCCCTGGTAGATGTAACGGCCCTGGGGTGAGGCGTCACTTGTTTCTGACGCACTCAGGGTGGCGCGTCAGGCATGTGACGGTCGCTGACAGGAATGTCACATTGTCTGCTATTGGCTTTTTTTTTCCTTTGTATCCCCGTGATCTCTCACCTTGGCCAAATGGCCTACAATCATTCCTAATGGGTTCGTGGACCCATTTCTACCCCTCAACCCCGCATGCATTCACAAATAAAATTCAAAAAAAAAATCAAAAATTGAAATTAGGGCGAGGGGACCTACCTCATGGTCCATGCCCCTTCTCCTCTTCTTGGCTGGTTCTTTGGGCTCTTCTTCACCCAATGGGGCTTCTCCTTGGTCCTCCACGGCCGTGGGAGCTTCATCTTCCTCCCTTGGGCTTCTTCTCACCGATTGTTCTTCTTCCACCGGCGAGATTGCTTCCCGTTCGAGCCGGCGGTGAAACCGCCGTATGGCCTTCTTCTTTACTCTTTCCCTCTTCTGTGGAGGCGGCTGGGGTGCCCCGTCGCCGGCCATGGTGGTGGTGGGGGTTGGAATCGTCGGAGGTTTTCTCGGTGGAGGTTTTTGAGGGTTTTGAATGATGAATGAATGGGCCATGACCGTTCGGGTTTTATTTTTTTGAACGCTCAGGAAATGTGACGGTCTATCGACCGACCGTTACATCCTTCTGACGCGTCTGTCTTCGACCGTTAGATGTGTTGGCCCTGTTTTATTGGAGAATGTGAACCGCCTGATTTTTGACGGCCCAGTGCTGGTCCGTTATTTGGTGTGACGCCCTTACACTAGACCGTTACAAACTTGCAAGTTTCTTGATGAATTAACTGGTCTAATTGATGTCAAAATGATTCCATTTTCTTCCATGTTGTTCATTATTGATGCATCTTGCACGTACAAATGGTTATGCCTTGATTCGTGTTCATATTTGTTATTGGCTAACTTCTTTCCATGAAGGAATTTATGAACAAAGTCACGCTCTGCCGTTCGTCAGGCAGGTAAGTCAGGTATTGTATCTCGTTCCCTTATCCCTTAATGCATTACTATATGTTAGCTACGATATGTTATCTCGAGAACCGGCTGGTCATTCGTGTGTTCTGGGATCTGATGTTCCCCTTAAACAAAAATGATGATGATCTAAGTTCACATGTTTAATCGTTGGATAGACCGTTAGGTTGGAAAAATTTGGGGACGATGGTTCTGTCTTGCACGCCGTGGTTGCAGATGGTGTCCTGACCCTGATTTCTCCGGTCTAGCAATACTATTTTCAAGTATCTTGTTATTTTATCTTTCTTTGCATTCGTTTTGATGATTTCTTTTTCCTTTAGCCCAGCATGCATCATACGCATTCTTTAAGTATTCGTGAAACTTCATCTGTCCCAGGTGTCTCAATGATGGTGAATGGCTATGTTCTTAATCTCGAATGAAGGAGAATTATTCCACTCTGAATTAGAAGGTTTCTTTCGATTTGTCGCTTGATCTAGTTGGCAGAAGATCCCGGTATGGAGTTTAGTCAGTACTCTTTTCCCTTTTCCGTTGCCTCCGGTGGCTAGCCGTGTTTCCTTTCCTTAATTGTTAGTTCCTCCGGACTTGCATCCTTTGGTTGGCTATTTCCTTGTGATCAGTTCAAAGTTTTTCGGGAAGTTCTTGTCGCTTGTTGGTTGAGAACGGGTGTCATTTACCTTAACGCCCTATTTTTGATCCACTCCACTTCGTTCCCGCTTCATCTCCATGTTCCATTTTGCTTTCGCTTCGCCTCTGCTCGCTCCCCTGCAAAGAGGACGTTAAGGAGGGGCATCTGTTGACACCCGTTTTATGACCAATAAGTCGGGTCATCTCTTTATTCATTATATATGATGCTCCGAGTTGTTCACTCTTCATCGAGTCTCTTTGTTTAGTTGAAGATCATTTCTTGGGTCTTGACTCCTTGGTCGGATGTGGCTCTTTGTGGCATTTCATTTTGACTAAAGCTTAGCAAAACCTTCATTCCTTCTTTTGAACTCCATTGATAATAACGGTCTGTCCCAGGTGCGTTTCTTCCTTCTAACGGATGGGTCCTGGGCTGTTGCTCCTTGAAGAGTCCTGAAGCTTAAGGTCTTGTTCCAAAGCTTATCCTTTGGCCTATATGTTGAATATAACGGTCTGTCGTGCAGCCGTTGTTTCATTCTGACGCCCTATGCCTTGGCCGTTGTTTTCTTTACAGAGTCCTATTGTTTTGATCTTCTTCCTGTTAATCTTATCTCTTTGGGGATAAGGTTGAAAGTAGCGGATGTTCCTTGATGCGTTATTTCACTGTGGCGGTCTGTCGTGCAACCTTTAGTTCCTTCAGAGAGTCCTGGCAGTTCAGGCCTTTTCTCTGCTACTCCGTGGTCGAGATAAGAACTTGGATTGACAATATCTCTTCCAAATCTGATCCCCAGGACCTTCTGTTTGATTCTATGGACTCTTGGTGATATTATCTTCAAGGATTTGCTAAGAGTTATCCCTTTATCTTGCTGGATTTTCCTCTGCTCGACCTGAGGGTTTGAGGGTTTATAAATAGAACCCTTGACTTCATGGTCCAAAAAGGAGGAAATTCTATCATTCTAGAGCCACGATTGATCAAGGAGAAGTGCTTCTCACGTTCGTTTGCTGCCTGGTGAAGAGAGTATCTGTTCCTCTTGGTTCCAAAGTTCATATTTGCATATTGAATTCCTTTTCCATCTCCCTTTCATCATAAGCATTATTTCTCTCCTTTCTCCACGTTTTTCACTGGTTTTCATCATCTAAACTTCCTCCCAATCTTTTAAAATGCCCAGAGAGGTTAAAAAACCAAAACCCCCCGGTTTACAGGTCCACCAGCACGAGGCCCAAGTCTTCTAGCCGGCTGGAAGAGTTGGAGTTAAAAGGATTCACGCTTTGCTACTGCAGGTTATTTAACGGTCTCTTGTTGGCGCGTCAGATTCTTCCAGCGGTCTATCGAGCGACCGTCACTTCCAAGTGACGCACAGGGTTCTGGCCGTTACTTTCAGCTGACATGCAGGTCTTCTTTAGGTTTCTCTCCCGTGGGCGGGTGTTTCATCCACCTATTTCCGAGGTATTTTCAGGTCTTTGACTTGTTTTTACTTTGGTGGCGATCACGTCTCTCTTAGTATTGGGCATTAGCTTTCTCTCTCGCATCTCATATCTTCTATTTTCTTGCTTGTTCCACCCTCGCGGTGTGTTTTTATTTATTCCTTGCTCCACGTCCCGGCGTGTGCTTTTCTTTATTTCCTTAGCTTAGTTTGATTGAGATAGTATGCCCATGCTAGAGCTAGCTTTGATTGCCTAGGTTCATGGTCACATGTTCATAGGTTAAGAGAAGGTCTTTGATTACTTGCTTGTCATCTTATCACGTTCACACAAAAACCCAAGAAGAGCAGATAGGCAAAACAAATCAACAACTACGAGAGCAACAGTAACAACAGGAACAGTAAACCCGATGGCCGGTCGAAACTCAGCACTACAACTACTCCTACTGCACCAGAAAATACACCCCGATCTCACGGTCGAGGCTACCGAACCGCACTAGTACCACCTACCGAAGTAAAAACCCACGGCAACCCCGCCGTAGAGGCCTGTCTCCCATTACACGGCCAACCTAGACACGCTGTCCAAGGTGCAATCTCAACCACCCGGTCGCGGACACCACACCGACAAGACGTAACCTCAGTAAAGCTACTAGTACCAGTTTCATGGCACGAGAACTGACACACGCGCCACGGCGAGACAACCAGAACTCAATGGTCAACACGACCAAAACCCGAAGGTCAAAGTCACAGAGACTGATAGTCTATCACTCCGAACTCGACAGAAATACCTCCCACTAGAAGCAAGGCCGGATGCGTCCACTGACGTGTTAGTCCGCGCCTCAGGTGTCTCCCTCCGGCCCAGCGGGAACTAAGACACCGTACAAGTAACCACAAGCAAGTGACTAGCTGGGGTCACGCCCGTCGACGTGGGTCCAACCGCCCCCAATCACGTGTGCACACACAGGCCATCCGCCCCTGGCCTGGCCTCCAACTGGTTTTTCCCTCAGCCAGACTCTGGCTGCTAGATGCGGGGCCCGACGGAAACTAGTCTAAAAACTGACCTCAGGGTCTGCCCGTACACTTACTCCCCAGGTGAGACCAGCACACGCGTACTGGTGGGCTACGACTAGTGGAGGGTCACAGAAGGAGTAGACTCTCAAGCCAACAGAAAACAACGTCCGCACCTGACGACATACGGGGACCATCCCACGTACCGGCACCGTCACACGGCGACCACGGTCGGAGAAGAAATTGGACTCACAGTCCACGGCCATGCACACACCCTACGCGAGAGTCGAGAAAACCCAAGTGACGCTAAGCCACTGGACTCTGGACAGTCCTCTAGACGAACTACACCCAACGGTCCTTGAGTCACAAGACTCGGGGTCAAGACCGTCGTACGTAACGACACAAGGTCGTCAATCTAGTCCAATCCCTATGCCTAAAGCCACGGTAGCATGAGTACCGAGGCAGCTCACGAGCCGCCAAGATCATCCCCTCACAAGGGAACTCAAGGGACTAAGGCCACACACACGGCCCACGCGGAAAGCATAGAAGCATGATTCCCAAAGCAGCTCGCACACCGCCAAGCTACATCCCAACTCAGAGAGAAGCGGGAAGCCTCAAGCCCCAGACTGGACAACTGGGCTCGCAGCCCAAGGCCTCACATAGGACCCGCTTAGGAATCGCTTTCCGGAGAAACCGACGACGCACGGGGAACCCTCACCGCACGCACACCAACACACCGGTGACACGAGTCGAGAACGCTGCACCCTGGGACCACACCGTACCACGACACCTGACCCCGACGAAGTGCACAGCATCCGTCAGGCCACGGGCCGGCACGTGGATCGTGAACCACACACCCGGGACTCGAATCGATCAAAACGGAAACACCGGGTGAGACTGGCACATGGGCGGTTCATCCTGGGCAGCTCAAGGGACATGCGACTGGGGACAAGCCGCTCAAGGGATATGCGGCCAGGAATGAGCCGCACAAGTGCACTAATCGGACAAACCCAAGGAGGGGATAGGCGGTTAAGGCTGAGCCGCCCAAAGGGATGTGCGGCCAAGGGTCACCCGTACAACCCAACCGACCTACTCAAGTGTCGGTCAAAATGGTTTTGACCAAACCGTACAACCCGACCGACACCCAACTGTTGACCAAAGGTCAACGGGGACATGCGGTCAGAGCCTGGCCGCACAAGCCCACGGAAAGACAGACGGCTGGGACCAGCCGCCCATGGGGGGACATGCGGACCTCTCCTGGCCGCACATCACATGTGTGGTCTATCGTCCAACCGCACAACCCCCAAAACCAGACGGGACATGCGGTCTAGAACTAGCAGCCCATACGATGAGCGGGCCCTGGTTCGACCGCCCAACCGTCACGGCGAGCACACCTAGGGGGTCGCCCGATCGCTACCTTTCCACGCCTCGTTCATGCAGAAACGAAGGGGATACAGTCACAACCACCCTGGCAATCACATGGACTCCGAACGGAGTCAAAACGACGCACGAATTGCGAGAAACGGGCGATTCTACCGAAGTTACTCAAAAAGGGTTCCCGAGCTTCCCAGAGCCCTACCGGTCCAACGAGACCACCAATCGAGACAAAATTATGGGAAAAAGAATGCTCTCGCCCCAAGGAATCCGTTGACAGTAATCGATCTGGAAACCGTCGCTGTTTCCCAATGGACCCTACGAAACCTACAAAACCACGGTTTCGCTAGAACGGACCCAAACTCAACTATTTTTGCACCGAACGACGTGCAATGGCAGAGAAAATAAGCAGAACATAGTGGTGTTCCATCACCCTACCACCACCGAAGAAACCGCGCGCCGAAGCGACTAATCCACGCCGAAAACTGCCCGGAACATGAACGACGCCATCTCAAAATCCACCGAGGGATCGCGCCCGCTACCGCCTCGATCCTCGCCCATCCTTGCCCGCATCCTCACCCGTGCCGCCTCCACCTCGCCCCCGCCTCGCTCCATCGGCCACCGGAGAAGAGAGGGAAGAAGGAGAGCGTGAGAGAAGAGAGAGGGAGAGAGGGTGAGAAATGATAGGGGAGAGAGAGAAAAGGGGGTTTATATAGGGAAAATCCAAAAATTTTGGAAAATATCAAAGAATAGAAAATCACACCCTCACGATCCTCGGAAGGCACCGATCACGATGGTACCACCCATGCCCAGGTGAACGACCCGGTTCACCCGCAACGAGGTTCCGAAGGAATTTCCGAAACACACACCGGGAATCGGAAAACATACGCGGAAAAATCGCGGAACACACTCCGGCCTCCGAAACAGCTCCGGATCTCGCCGATCCGAACACGAAAGATGTCTGAAAAATTATTTCAGACACAACAGAGCCAGATTCACTGGAAACGTAGATCCGAGACCCGAAAAGAAGGATCCAAAAAATCTGGGGCATTACAGCCCTCCCCCCTTAAAGGAATTTCATCCTCGAAATTCAGAACGAGCACGGGAACAAGGGAAGAACGTCGTAACCCACTGACAACGCCGTCAGAACCCCATCGCAGAAAACCACAGTTCACGCAAAATGTCCAGACCTGAGGGACACATCCAAACTATAAACACGAACAACACCTCGCTCTACGCACCGAGCACACCGGCCATCAGAGCAAGCACTCACGAAGGACACAATCCAGCGTCACCTCAGTCACAGCACAATGAAACACGGCACCACAGCCATCAGCACACCCATCGGGAGACAGTCCCCGACACGAGAACCAGCTGCCAATGTAACCCACGGTCGGCAGATGACCCAGACACCAGTTTCACAAACCCGCCGACTGGTCTCACGCCCGACACAAAGGAACAACCAAAACCGAGCCCCCACCAGCTGACGCGGTTACCTTAGCAGACCGCAACCACCACAACGGCTCAGTGCTGAATAGGAGCCACAAACGCCAACAGCAACGCCTGACTGTGGAAGACCACACACGAGCCGCCATACACTCGTCAACGGGAAACCTCCACCGGCACAGCAAGCACGATCCAATCGCGACAGGCCATCCGCTGACACTCCACAGACTGACATTGCGGCTCGGGCCAGATCTCGCTCGAACACGGCAACCAATCTCGAACCTCCTGCCAACACTTCCCACTCATGGGAGCACGACAGAACCATGGAATAAGGATCTCCCCGCGGTCCCCACGACACTCGACGCAGGCTTACTGGGAATCCTCCCTTGCTGGTCACAAACCAAGGACCACCATTCCAACGACAACATCTCAACGGAGACCCTCGCACATAGGCACCGCCCTTCGAACCGAACTCTTCTCAAACAACCTCAAAGGATGCCTGTGAACTCAGTTCCTACTCTTACCACAGAGCCACTGAGCACCATCGAAACCACAGCAACCTGGTCGACAACGACATGACCAGCGGACACGTGTTGCCAAGCAAAGCACAACTTACCACGGTCGGTCACTCGGCCAACCCGCAAGCCACTCTCGGCAACCAACCAGTCCCACAATCTGTTAGAGATCACTTCTCCCAGCACGGTCTCACCCAAGAACGCGATCTCTAACACAGAAATAGGGTACTCATGCCGCACACGAGCCAACATATTTCCCTCGGGGACACCAACTACCAGTGCCATAAACCACCAATGCCACAAGCACCGGCACGGGAGCAACACGCCTCACACCACAAGGGAATGGGCACAACTTCTCACAGGCAACCTCCTTGCCAAGACAAGGAGCACGTCTCGCACGGACTTCATGGCACACAAGGCCAACCAATCCGAACACACAATGCAAG